>JAIVFJ010000184.1:0-129240 GCA_025765615.1 Zopfochytrium polystomum | reverse complement strand
GAGGCAATCCAGGACTGGGTGGCGGTGTCCAACCGGCGTTGAAGGTCGAGACGAAGGCCGGACATGCCCAAGACTTGACTGTAGGATAGGACGAAGAATGTCAGCCATGAGACTTCTTTCCTCCCACGCACTCGCGTTGCCACGACGCAGAGCGAATAGAAAGAGAGGATAACGTACCCGATCACACCGATCTCCCAACCGAAGCAGAAAACCGCCGACACCGGCGGTGAATGAGACCAAAATGTTGTAGAGCTGACTTCCCGCAGGCATGATGGCAGCAGGCTCAGGGAGGTAGAGGAGAGGATTATGTTTGTGAAGAGAGTAGAGTCGGGTTGGCCAATCTTTTATACATTTGTGGAAGGGAGTGGGACGGCCAAGCGTTCACAGCGGAGCGACAGAGGATGTTTGGGTCCGCATTGTGAGTGGGCTTTTTTTTTTTTTCTCTTTTTTCTACTAACTTGCAATCATTTGTTTGAGTTGTTTGGGGTTTTTTTGTCTTTTTTTGTTTCTTCTGGGCAAGTGTGTCGAGAGTGACAAACCTTTCCGTCCAAATCACGAGACATGACTCCTTTTCGCTGCAAGAAAAAAAGAAGCCCATGGCAAGAGCGGCAAAAACAAAAAAAGTCTTTTCTTTCCCAAACGGGGAAGGAAAAAAAATTGTTTGTCTTGCATATATTTATCAGCGTAGTTGAAGCGGGCGATGACGCGGCCCCGAGGCTTCAAGTCTGACACGGTCGGATGGATTTTCCATATCTGCGAACGGAGTTTTGTCCCGCATGACCGACTAGCCGTCCTTGTCACATTTCTATGGAAGATCGGAATGGAGCTGGCTGCCGCCGTTGAAGCGACCTTAGTACGGGCTCAAGGTTTTCACACTTTATCAAACGAAGGTGGTGAGATATGAATATCGAATGAAATCGATTTGAATCTCCCAAGGGTTTGCATTTGATCTCCCCTCCAAGCCGATGATGAATAATCGGATGTTTTGAGAGAGGAGGGAGGGCATCATGGGCCGCGCAAAGTGCACTGAACCCCATTGGGTTTTTGAGGTGGGTAACTCTGGAAGTGGCCGTGATCACTGACCAACCCCGGCCCTGAGTGTCTCGGATGTCGGCAAGGTGAGGGATGGGCGCGACGGCGGCAGTGCCAGCTGACGACGTGACGGCATCAACCGCTCAGGGACGCCTGGTCGCTTCAAACAGAACGCGGCCGCCACGTGGCGGCAATGGGTTGTGCGACTCGTCGGAGTTGACACTGTTTTCGTTGGCGGTCAGGTTCGCATGCCCGCCGGAAGCGGAATGAAACTTTGTGAGCAGTTTAATCTAACGCAAGGCAACATTTGCTGAATGTAGGAGGGTCTTGTGCAAAACATTGACCCAATGTTGTGAGCCACTGTATTAATATACTTAGGTGCCTTTGTGCGAAATTCATTGCAGTTTGTTTCTCCCCAAATTCTACGGCGTGAGCGCATGAGCCTGGGGGAAAGAGCACCGCCTCATTGCTCGCAACTGTGGAACGCCGCGCCACCACCCCCCGTCTGCGAACGCGAACGCAAGCACGCGTCGAACCCCTGCGCAGTCGCCTGTCGCACAAGTCCGCGATCGGCTCAAGGCCCCCAGCCATGACAGCTTCGCCGACGGGGCGAAGGCACCCGAGTACCAGGAGGCGGACCGACTTGCGAGCGGTGTGGTCTCAGAGGGCTGCTGCCCTGCATATCTGCCTTTCAAAAAGCGGAAAGGAAAGGCATGTCTCTCAAGACCATTCGACAGTAAAAAACCTCAAAATGCTTTGAAAGATGCAATCGATCATGTATTCGCCCATGGGAGGCGGAGATTTCCCTTCCCATTTCCAATCCAAAAACGGCCCAAATGCTGTCTTCCCATGCGCCATGTTCTCGCACAAAGTACAAGGTAAGACAGGCGGGATTTGCGGACTCGACTTTTTTTCCTTTTGAAGCTGAAAACTTTTAACTTCGCGGAAGGGACAAAATTCGAGATTGGTTTTGTCGGTTCGTGCCTGTCTTTCCATCGTGGCCATGTCTTGCTGCTGCCCAACCCGCACCATTTGAAGGCCAAGAAGGGAAGTGTGGCGATGCTTGCATTTTTCAATCTTCAATCTTTCATAAATAAATGAAAAGGAAGACAAAAGAGTTTGTTCCCAAAACGGAAAAGAAAGACAGGACCATGCAACGAAAAAAAAAAAGAAAAAAAAAAGGGGAGAATATCAACAAGATCCAAATATTATAAATATTTATGCAAGAAGCGCGCGCAGCGCATTTTGAGTTGTTCTTCACACCGCAACAACCGACGCGATCTCGCCGTTGATGATGATGCCAATGATGACAATGATGATGCGCAGCAGCAGGCTCGCCGCCGCCGCCGCCGGCATCGCAGTCCTTGGCACCGCAGCCGCCGCCACAGGCGCGCCCCTTCCAGATGCGGACGCGGACCGCTCACCCGTGCCGATCTCCTCCTCAGTGCCAGTGGTCACGCCCACGCCGACCTCCTCCGGTAAGGCACCCGAGCAGCGAGACCTTTCTTCTCCACACGCGTTTTGCTCTTCCTCCAACAATCCCTTCTACGTTTGGCTCACCCCCCCAGCGTCTTCCCCGCCTCCAACGGCCGTCCCGCACGCGTTTGCGTACCTCGGCTGCTACCCCGACCGCGAACCCGGCTCCATCCTCTTCATGCCGTACATTAGTCCCCTCGAGAACCTGACCCAGTTGCAGTGCGCAGAGGAGTGCGCCTCGCGCAGCCAGTGGTTCTCGGCCATGGAAGACGGCTTCCGTTGCCTCTGCGGTGGAGCGCCCGCCGTCGACTATGTCGCGGCGAAGCTGGACGACGGCGAGTGCAACTCGATCTGTGTCGGCGACGGCGGTGTCGGGTGCGGTGGCGAGAAGAAGGCGTCTCTGTACATGTACTTTTTGACGGACGCAGCCGGTGAGTGAGAGCTCCTGTGAGCTTTCATTTCTATTCAACACACCGAACCACGAAACACAACTTATTATTCCCCTATGAAAATTTAGAAACCGTCTCACCGTACATTACGACTACTACTGTGCCCGCCCCGCCCACTGCCTCTCCGTACACCTACCCGATATCCTCCCCACCAAGCTCCCCGGAATCCACCGTCTACACAGTTCCCACCACCTCCTCGAGCCACTCATCCTTCCCAACGTCGTACGCGTCTGCGCCCTTGTCCTCGTATTACTCCTCAACATCCCCGCAACCCCCCCTCACCTCCGTGCCGCACGCCTACGTCTCCTACGGCTGCTTCGCCGACCCGCAACTCGGCTCCATCTTTTCCCCACTGTTCATCAGCCCGAAGCAGAACCTGACGCAGCTGCAGTGCGCCGAAGAATGCGCCGCGCACCAACTGCAGTGGTCGGCGACCGAGAACGGCTTCCAGTGCTTCTGCGGCAGTCTCACGGCCAGCGGGTTCGCGCAAAAGGTGCCGGAGGCAGAGTGCAATTCGGTGTGCACTGGAAGCGGCGGCGTCGGGTGCGGAGGCGTCGGAAAGGCGTCGGTGTTTGCGTACTTCTTGACGAGCCCTTCTGGTGAGTTTGCAAATCGTTGACTGCGTTGCTCGACGCGAGTGGCTCACAGAGACCTTGGCCACAGACACCCACACGGCACCGTTCCTTTCTACCACCACTGTCCCGCCCACACCTACCTCACCGTATTCCAACCCCGTTTCCACCTCGCCATACTTCACGGTCCCAACCGCCTCCTCCTTGGGGCGCTCATCTGTCCCATCGTCGTACGCCTCTGCGTCTGCTTCCTCGTGGCACCCTTCACTTCCCCTCCCATCCCTCTCGCCCTCCCCATACACCAACCCCCTGCCCCTCTCCACTTCGCCAACCGTTTTCACAGTCCCCACCGCCTCCTCGGGACGTTCGGTCCCAACGTCGTACGGATCGGCTTCCTCGGGGCACTACTCTTCCTCCCCGTACACCTACCCCGTTTCCTCCCCGCCACACTCCACTGCGTCGTCTGTGTACACAGTCCCTACCGCCTCCTCCTCGGGGCGCTCATCTCTCCCATCGTCGTACGCCTCTGCCTCTGCTTCCTCGTGGCACTCCTCTTTCCCACCCCCATCCCTCTCACCGTACCCAACCGCAACATCCTCGTCGGCCCAGCCCTCGCTCACCTCCCAACCACACGTCTACATCTACATCGGTTGCTTCGCCGACCCGCAACTGGGCTCCATCTTCTCTTCACTCTTCATCAGCCCAAAACAGAACCTGACGCAGCTGCAGTGCGCCGAAGAGTGCGCCGCGCACCAGTTGCAGGAGTCGGCGACCGAGGACGGGTTCCAGTGCGTTTGCGGCAGATTGAAGGAGGCCGCGTACTTGCAGCAGAGGCTGCCGGACGGAGACTGTGACTCCGTGTGCACAGGCAGCGGTGATGTTGGGTGCGGAGGCGTCAGTAAAGCGACGGTGTATTCGTACGCTTACGCTTCCCCGTCTGGTGGGTTCACGTTGTTTTCGCTTCGAAATATGTAATCGACTAACCCGGCCCTTCTGTTTTCTTTTGCGGTTACCCCAGATACTGTCCCGTACCTCACCACCACCACTGTGCCGCCCCCGCCGACAGCAACATACACCTACCCCATTTCCTCCCCGCCCCCTTCTTGAAGGTTGTGACACTGATTGATAGTGCCTTCTCCCTTCTTTCCTGTTTCTGAGACCGCCGCACCGGTCGTCCGTGCGACTCTGTTTGAAAGAGAACAACATTCTTTCAAATAACGTTTCCTTTTTTTCACGCTGCCTTTCTCGTTCGAATTTGTCGGTTAATCAATCCCTGCTTAGACGACTCGTACTGAGAAAAGAATAAATTTTCAGCGGCAGAGTCAATATCGCAGGTCCATAGAGTGATTGTGCCGACCGGGAAAAAAATTTACAGAATATTGACAAAGGATAATCAACCAAAAAAGAAAACCAGCAAGGATAACCGAGACGATAACCTCCCAGCGAAAGTAAAAGCAACTTTTGGGACCTCGTGATCTCGGCTTACGCAACCCAGGAAAGACTTGACGAGATCTTTCGTCAGAATTAGCATGACCAACAGCGAAGGCAAGAGTCAATTCATTCAAAATTGGCCTCTCCGTCGAAGGTTTGGGATCTACGGGAGAAATTCAGCCTTCCCTGGTCAACTCAACAACTGTCGCTCGCCAACAGAACATCACACGTCAACAGCGGTCGATGAAGCCCGTTCCTCTAGAATCTTGCTTGTTTCCTTCGTTGCACTTAAAACAGTTCATTCATCATTAGAAGCGGAGGTTTTCGGCTCCACAACTCTTTTTCGTATCAGCGATCTTCCTTTCGTTCCAATCGTCGATGTTCTTGCCCGGCCTCCCCTCCGTGCCTTCACCAGAGCAGCTCATCGATCCTTCATTCGATCCCGCCGGCAACCAAGAATAGGCCCCACTGCCGACGAACAGCCCAAAGAAGCCGTAACCGAGCTCATCCACAATCAACCACTACGTCCTGTACATCGACCCGGACCCTCTGAGAGACTTGCACGGAAAGATTGCGCAATACGCCGCGCGCCTCGGCGCGCCTCGCCGCGTTCTCTGCCGTCGCCTTCCTCGCGACCATCGACTCGCCCTTCGTCACGGCGTCCCGGCACGGATTCCCCATCTGCCGGTCGCCCTGGCAAGGTCGACGCTGTTGTCCATGTTGGGACGACTGCTGCTCATTCTGGACGTCAACCTTGCTGCGGATGCTGTCATGCTTGTGGTTAGAGTGATGTAGGCCAGAAGAGTTGGAATGGAGCCGGTGGCAGAGGACCGGCGTCCTGTCAAAGCAGGACGCCGTTGTGCACAGCACACTGAACTGCCAGCAGGGTCTGTGTGAGGTGTGAGGAGTCGACTTGCTTTGCTGGCAACCCGGCCGATCCCTTCCGGAGTGGTGTCGGTCCGTGCGGGTAGAATCGGTTTCGCGAAGAGAGCGGGCACTTGTTGGAGCGTCCTCGACGGGCTTTCTCAATATCCTCGCCGGAGTCGGCTTCGACGTTTTCGCCGTCGACAAGTTCTCCTTTGCGTCTGGCATCACCGTCCTCGAATAGACGGTCGAAGGCAATACTTCCCGTTTCAAACACGTCCCCCCGAACTCAGAATCAGCCGTGAAGTCACTCAAGAAAAACAAGAACAACTTCAATCGCTACAAGAAAAAGGAATAGAGCGGTTTGGACTGGAATTATGTCTTCATAAACGAGCTTAACAGAAGCGTAACGCCATACCCAAAGAAATAGGGAAGCCCGTTGACACAATCCTCCACCAAAACTCCCCAGCCCCTACAATCCACCTTCGCTCACAGACCGTGCTGCCCATTAATCTTGTTGTGCACGACAGCGCACCCGCCCGCTTTGACCTGCGCGTCAATCTTCTTCTCCGCGCTCGTGCGCATCTTCTCCGCCGTCCGGAACTTGTTGATGAGCCCGCCGCCGACCTTGACGTGCTTGATCTCGTCTGGGTTCGGTTCCTTCTTATTGAACGGATTCCACGACGACGATTTCTTGGCCGCCGCGCCCGAGGCGTCCGTCGCGGCGGCGGCGTCAGCCTTCTTCTTGAACGGGTTCCACGACTTTTTCGCCGGATTGGCCGCCGCATTTTGCGACGTCGCTGCGGCCTTGGCGGGTGTTGCGGCCTTGGCTGGCGTCGTCGATGCATCGGCCGCCTTTGCCGGTGCCCCCTTGTACGCCTTGGGGGTCGTGTTGGTGCGTTCAAGAGTCTTCTTCTGATACGGACGCAGCGGGTTCTGTGATGAGAGCGGGCTCTTTTTCAGCGCGTCCTCGATGGCTTCGTCGACGTCCATGACAGCCTCGTCCTCGTCGAGGTTGCTCTCGTCCCAGGCGTCGTCGTCCTCGAACAGGTAGTCGATGGCGCGCCGATAAAGCGAGAGCTCAGATCGGAACTTTTTCTTGGTGCAATCGGCCTTGGGAAAGAAAACGACGGGAATCCAAAAAGGAGGAGGTTTGGGGTTGGATCAGGCCAGATCTCGGTTGGATGCACGACCCCGCGACGCCTCATTGAAACCCAGCACTCACCGGGCTGTAGGTCTTCTGACCACCGCAGACGGAGTAGCAATTCTTGGACGGGTGCGCCTCGTAGTGGTTGATCCGCTTGGTCTCCTTGTCTTTATCGCGCTCGTACTCACCCTTGTACCCGTCCTCCACAAACTTTTGCGCCGCCTTTCTGTTTCGGTGGTGGGCCTTTGGACACAACCGACATCCAGTCCCGACATCCAGTCAGCGCCCCGAATAACACTCCCAGCAAAGCATCAGAAACGAGGATTTACCTCTGCCAAGTTCTTGACGCCCATCGTGGCGGCAACGCCCAAGCCCACGGCGGTGATGGTCGCGCTGACGGGCTCGAGGACGCGACGGTAGAGACCCGGGATCAGGCCATGCGTAGAGGAGTCTGTCGGTGCGACGGACAAGGAGGACGCGAGCAGCGGAGACGCAGGAGATTGACCGTCTGCCGCGAGTGGCGCCGCTTGTACCCATGGTAGCGAGCTAACGGAGTGCCCCAAGGCGGGTAGCGGCCGCAAGCGCCGCGGAGACGACCTGCTGGCTGAACTTCATGTTGTTGCTGTTGATACCCGCTTGTTGTCCAAAACGGAATTGAAAGCAGGCAAGAGTTTTTCTTCCCTCTTCGAAGCGAGTTGTTCTTTCACTCTTGTTTTCCGCTCTCCCTCGTTCCACACACACACACTCTATCTCTCTCTCTCTCTCTCTCTCTCTCTCTCTCTCTCTCTCTCTCTCTGTTTTTTTTTTCATCTCGTTCACTGCCTGCTGCGCCTATCGGGAGCTGGCATACCTGCGGACTTCAGCGGGTTGTTCATTGGGGCAGTGAGCGCCACACTGGCCGCTTACAGGCAGACAGACAGACAGCATCCCTCTCTTCAGTGTCAGACACGTCGATAACGCAGGGGATCACGCGTGCGATGCGCTATGTTGCTGCTCTGTCAGCGCGTCTGCGGAGCCTGTTTGTGAGAAAAAAGAAGGGAACCAGGGCGGGCTGAGCACACGCCCTGTGATCACAGAGAGGAGAGAGCGAGTGACTGACGGTGGATACAGAGAGAGAGGTAGGAAAGCGGATAAATCAGTGTCTGCCTTTGCATAGGTGCCTGCATGCATGTGCGTGACACTCGCGCGGAACACGCTTTTCTTGCTTCTTTCCATAATTTGGTGTCAGACTACGCACCTGCGCCGTCCGCTGTTTTTCAAACCGACGGGCGAAGCACTCTCGCTCGGATTTCATCCGAAGGGGCCAAATCGATTTGCTCACAAAAAGTGGGGAGCAAACACAGAAAAAAAAGTGATTAGTTTTGGTGCATTTTTTACAGATCAGTTCCTCCGTGCTGGCTAGGTTCCCCGTCCTGGCTGGGTCCCCCCTAATTCCAAAGAGATGCAGCTCCGCGGAAAGAGCGCCGCCTCCGCGGCCGCCGCTCTGCTGATCCACTCCCTCGTCGTCGCGCTGCCACCCGCCGTCTTTGCCGCGCCGCTGGCCGCACCCGACGGCGGCGCCTACGGGGAATCGTCCGCATCGCCGCAGCTGGCCAATTCCTCCCCTCTCTTCGCGGCGGCAGACCCGCTTGGCGTCGCTCTCGCCTCCAGTCTGTATCGCCGGTTCATCGAGCCCGTCACGGGAGTAATCATCGGCGGAGGTCTCGCGGTCGCCGGGACAATGGGCGTGAAGCAATTGGCTGAGGTGAGCGGCGGCGGCGAGTAAGAAATCGCGGAGCCCGTTCAAAAAGAAGTCCGCCGGGGACGCGACGGGCGCTACTGCAGGAAAGAACAAAAAGAAGTCTCCCAACCAAGACGAGATCAAGCATGTCACGGTCGGCGGTGGGCTGCTGGGCGAGTTTCAGCTGGCGAATAAAATTCGGACACGGGCGCAAAACAAGATCAACACGCACTTCGACACGGGCGGGTGCGTTGTCGTGCACAACAAGATCAACGGGCAGTACGGGCTGTGAGGGGCTTCGATGAGACGTGGGGGTGGCAGGTTGATCTTCTTTGAGTGTTTCTTTTGGAGTGACTTGGCTTGCATGTTGAGTGCTGCTTGTGTTGGCTGTCCATCCCTGCTCCAAACACTTTATAACGGTTTCTTTCCAACTGCTGCAATTTAACAGTGCATCGCAAACCCCATCCCCCCCAACGGAGTAGGCTGACCCTGACATTCACAGGCTGTATCAGACTGAAAAGGCGATAATGCCGGCAGTTCTTCGCGGCAGCTGAACCGCCTGTGAGCATGTTCATCTTTGCTGGGAGCTTCAACCGAAGTTCCTTCAAGAGCTGGATTTTCTCAACGCCAAAAATCTCCTTAACCCTCGTTTGTCCATTAATGTCGTCTTCGCTGGCATTTCCCCTTTTCTTTCGCTGCAGTTCCGAAAAATTAGGACCAAGTCTCGGCCGGACTCGGCTGAATTGAGCACAACGGCTTGGTCTGCCAAGAAGGACATGGATGTTTGCATGAGTGCAGTAGCAGTTTGTAGAGTGGGAGGCATCAGCGCAGCCACTGACACGTCGGTTGAAGCTGGCGTCGGGGGAAGAAGGGCAGCTGCATGGGTCACTGCGGAGACTAAAGGCGCTGCAGAAAGTGATGAAACTGTTCTTGATTGTGAAAGTGTTGAGGATGGCACTTCAGGCGCTGTGGCAGAATCCGCTGTTGCAGTTACCAATAGTCGTTCGGCTGCCTCTAGCCACTTGTTCCACTGAGACAGTATATATGCACAAGAAGATGGCGAACTGGGCAGAGGAGTGATTTTCGTGGTCTGCCCAAAGCTGGAGAAAAACTGGTCGTATCTGAACCTTTTGGCTGAAAGACAGTCTGAGTAAACGATTGTCAAAATTTCTTTTTTCACTTACTGTAGTGTCAATGGAAAGTGACTACACAGAAAACAAGTTGTTTGCACACCAAATAGTGGAAAGGTCGAGCTGAATGCTATCAAACCGAAGGTTGACTGCCTCCATTTCGCACAAGCCAAGTTTGCAGGACACGATAATCAAAACAAACCAATCAAATCCATGAAGTTGCCGGTACTTATTAAACAGGCAACAGTTGCATTAACTAATGTGGGAGTAGTGGAGAGTCTCCTTGCGTAATATAGTCAGAATCTTCAGATATAGTTCTTCTGTAGCGATTCTCCACTTCTTGGCAGTTGCGTGGGTTTCCTTAAACCAAGAATAAGTATTTTGCAACAGTCAATTCCATTAGCTTTTCAACAGAGGTGAATATACAGTGTGTGAACTGCGCAGATACACTTCTCTGCTTTGTATAGTGCGCAGCAATCATCACAAGGTGTTGTGTATGCGCTACCAGGCTCATGGCTTGGTTCTTGTGAATGGCTGAGACAAACGACAGCAGCTGATTAACAGAATTGGGTGCGTTCCATCCCCCCTTACATCCCAGCTTACACTTCTTCTAGAGCTTCCCTCTCTACCGATAATGGCCCGAAATAAACGTTCTCTGGGAATGAAAATGAACCAACTCTGGGACATTCGAAGCCATTCACTCAAAGTTTACCTGAGGGCACCAACTTGGATTTGAGAGGGAGAAAACCCGCAAATTTTCTTCAATACGAAAATGCAAAGCTTGCCGACGGTCTGGACAGGCTTCGCCAGCTCTTCGGACCCAGCAGAAGCACAATCGCCCTCGCCAAATCCTCCGGCGGCCCGATTTCCCGCACCGACGTCATCCTTGCCGCGTCCTCGTTTGACGCGGCCGTTATGTCCAGCACTGCGTTCACTCTGATTTTGCCGCCGCTGCCAGGACCAGTCCAATACATCCACTACAGAGGCGGTTTCATTGTAGGGTAATAGAGACTGAGAAAATGGAAAGTAACAGCTCGGCCCACGCACCGACTTTGTAACGTCCCCAGCAGCCCAGTTCTGGTTTATTTTTCAGGAGCTTCTCGCCTTCGGAAGCATCAATCTTCAATTTTCATTGAAGCACCAAGAGCGGTTGGTGACAGAAATTTTCCGCTCTTCAGAGCCCGAAAATCGAAAGAGAAGTATTAATATCCCAAACATTGTCCGAAAAGAACGGGGTCACAGGTGGTACGAGTTTTGCCATCCTTTTAGTTTATTTTTCAAATCTTTTTTATGGAGTTAAATAAAGAAATAACAAGGTGAGCAGCTGATGATTCATTGAGGTAAGCCCCCGTGTAAAAGCTGGGAGTCGCAACTCCTCTAAACAGAGGTTCTTGCTGTCTTCGGTGCTGGGCCGACCGCTGCTCATCGTCGGTGTGAACGTTGCGGCGTACGTTGTTGTGCTCGTGGTAAGAGTTGTGTGGGCCAGAAGAGTTGGTATGTTACCGGTTGCAGAAGGCCTTTCGGCAAGGGGTTCTGATGGGACCGTTCGGCGGGGGTATTTCTTGTCGCTTCGGGCGATCCTCCGCGGTGCACTGGAGATGGTCGATTTTGATTACTGCTTTCTCATGCTTTTACGCGGGTTCTTCCTCTGCGGTCGTGTAGGCTTTAAATACCCTTCACGTTTCATCACTTGTATAGAAATAATTCTCACTCGCAAATGAAGTAAAGGGTACAAACGTTCAGTGGTAACACAGTTTCAGTTGTTCATCAACCAGGAAGGCCTACGAAATGCTTTATTTGCAACTAAACAACGGGAAGTGCCAAAGCCGAGCATAGCGAGGGACTGAAGGAGAGATAGAGCGAAACAGTCCGAGCCATTCTTTCTATGAGAAAACCAACACTGCCAAAGCAAGCCCAACAGCCACCAATACCAATACCGAAGAGCCAAATGTGGCAGACCTGGTCGATGCTGAATAGTACACATTCGAAGTCGAGTCCGCAGACGCAGTCGAGTTAATCTCGCCCCAGCGGATGTTGGAAAAAGCAACATACGCGTTCGGAACCGTCGCGTGGAGCACCGTTGTGTTGCCTTCGGAGGGGCTGCAGGGGCCTCGCTGCGACCCAGGCTGAGTCGAGTTGACGGGCCACACAGAGTCTAGCCACTGCATTTTGGTGTTGGCGTCGTCCCAGAGGGACATGACGAGGACCATGCCGCGGGCGAGGGCTTTTCCCATTCCCTAGAGTGGTGTTTGGTTGAGAAGCTTAAAAATAAGGAGGCCGTTCAAAGAAGATTAAACCTTGAGGCGGCCGGTATCTTGCAGCTGCATTGTAGAGTTAAAAAGCGGCTTCAGCGTGTCGCAGTACGAGTCCGTCAGAGAATCAAACCCAGCAAGCTCCTTCCACGTCGGGTTCTTCTCACGTACGATCTTGCCGTCCTGCACGTAGTGCCTCCGAATTTCCACAAGCGCCCCGTCTGCCGTCCCGTCGTCCGTCACAAACTGCGTCACGACCGAAAACTTGCGCGACGTGTCGACCTTGAACCCGGCGCCCCGCCCGTAAAACTGCGTGTTCCCGAGCTGGTACGGGTTCCACCCGCATCCGGGGCGGTCGCAGACCCCCTGTCGACTGCACAGCGTCGGGTCGGCGCCCTGCGTGTCGCAGGCGAACAGCCCCTGGATCGTGCACGTGTGCGTCGCAAGCTGCTGCGAGCGGCTGTTGGCCTCCCACACGTCGTACTCGGCGCAGCACGACCCCATCCGCGACTTGAAGTTGGCCTTCCCATTGACAAAGTAGAGGTACGTCGGGCACTGCGCGTCGCAGTACCCCGTGCCGTAGGCCGCGCCGGCGGTGTTGGTGGCCGTGCGTCCGCCGTCGGCTGGCATCTCGGAGAAGTAGAATGCGGCGTTTGTTCCGCACGGAAGCGTCGAGAGATCGACGTCGAAGGAGATCTCGCGGCCGTTGAGCTTGAAGAGTTTGTAGGTTTTCTTCGTTGAGTCAAGCACGTAGATGCGGGAGCCGATGGCCTTGCTCTGACAAAAAAGGTCATGACGTCAATTAAGGCTGGCGGGTTCGAGAGATGGGCAGGGGGAAGGCAACGAGGGGGCAGCAATAGAAAGTTTCAATGTCCAGCACTACCCACTGCCTGGACATATCCAATCGACACAGTGTTCCCCGCGGACCACACCGAGTTGGTGTCCTGGCCGTAGTGAATTCCATCCAGCGCGCAGTTTTTCGCGCACGTCTCGGGGTCAGGGCACAGGTCGCCGTTCCAGCCCGTGCCGTTCTTGCACTTTACAGTGGGGTCTGCGGCGGAGAGGATGTTGCGCCGTCCCTGATCTGCGGTGACATACATTGTCGTGACCGAGCAGCCGGCTTTAACCGTGCACTCTCGAGCGGTGAAGGCCGGTTGCGTTTCGGTCGTGGTCGAACCGACTCCCTGAGCTGCGACAACCTTTGGGGAGACGAGGATGGCCGCCAGCAAGGTGGCAGCAGCAAGGGCTGACCGACGAGTAGACAGCATTGTTTGTCACAGCGGTGGGATTTGGCGGATATCTGGAGAAGAGTTACTTCTGTAATTTATATATAAATTGCTCTTACTTTGTTTGACAGCAAGCCGGTGTCAGGGGCGGATAAGCTGTTTGAGGGAAGCAAGACAAAGCGGAGGTGGCTGAAAAGTCCAAATTAGTGCACTCCCTCGTACCAAACAACTCCAAATTAGGTCGCTTGAGGGGGTTCTGTTTATATGACGGAAAACGTGCAGAGAGCGCCAATTATTCATAAAAATGGGAGTCTGCAGATCGAAAAGCAGCGCAGTTTGTTGTTAATCTGCGGGAGAACAGCGGATCCCGGCTTCACCTGTGACGCAAACACATTCAAAAGTTTAGCCCCGCCTCGACAAAATCGGTAGAATCTCACGTGCGCGCGGAATCGGGTGGAAATCAGCAAAGCGCCATGTCTGTCTGAAGCTCTTTGGCAAGATGAGGGGAGGGTCTGGGTGCCGTCCAGTGTTGGTTGCATTGGGAGTGGAGACCCAATGACCCGTTGCACCACTTTGTCCAGCCAATCAAATTGCAGGAGGGCTGCTCCAAACCCCGACCAAAAAAAGTCCAAAAAAAGTCCTTCTTTTGCCCGGAACTGGGGATCGTGGAGGAGCCCAAAAAAGGGTTCGAAGAAAAATTTGAGCACTCGCTGGAATTTTTTGCTCCAGAGCAAAAAATTTTTGGGTCGCCTTTGGATTTTCTCTGACAATGCAAACCGATCGATGTTTGCGGAAATGACAGGAGCAAGCATAACCAGAACGTAAAGGAGGAAAGTCGCAGAATGACGAGGTAGAACCAAATGGAGAGGAAAGACAGGCGACTAGGTCGAGTTTCGCGAGGAGGCTTGGCTGAAGTACGCCGCATACAGAGCTCAGACCAGCCAAAACTTTTCTTCTTTCTACATTGTATGTTTAAGAATTCCCGCTGCACAAGGGCAAGTGGTTTTGTGTTGTGATTCTGTAATTTTGAATTTTCACCGCCGAACCCCAACTCCCAACCGGTTGAAAGGTCGACGGAAAATGTCAGGACCTGACCAGAACATCCTAACAGATTCATTCGAAAGTTAGCTGTTTTTTTGGTTTGTAACCCGCTCGATCGTCCAGTGCCGCCTACTCCCCTTCTCCCTCCCCCTCGATCCACGCTCCAACGACGCGGATCCATCGCAAGCCGTCCTACCCCGCCATGCAGGCTTGGTGATGGTGTGGGGGCCTCGTCTTCTGGTCCGGACTTGTCCAGGTCAAGGCGGTCCAGACCGCAAACACTTGTCGTGGCTGTCTGAAGAAGTATCCGCACCGGCCAGATTGGAAAGAGTAGGTAGATAATGCTGAAATTTACAGCTTTCGACGAAATTGCTCTTCCAGATTTGCAATAACTCTGAGTTCTTTAAGAAAGACTTTGATGTCATTCTGAAAACAGATACGAAGCGGAGGAATGTCAGGCATGCCCCAGCTCTGGTGCAGAACTTGATTGAGAGCTCGAGTATTGCAGACATGGTTTCTTTTCAGGTTCAACCTATTCGACGCACAACAACTTCAGCTGCAGTTCAGACTTATCAGAGTGTTGCAACCGCCGACGCTGCCGTTCCTGCCGGTTCGAAGACGAAAACGAGAAAATTGACCGATGACTTTGCGGATTTAAAAATACGCCTTTATCCTCAACGTCGATCTGTTATCTCTAGTGATTTCGATTTCGCAGCATCGCAACAGATCGACGCTCGTTCAGCTGAATCTTCTATTCGTCCGCTGTCGGCGCCCGAAACGGTCGACCCATAGACGGTCATGGAGATGTTGCCGAAAGACCTTAAGTTGAAGGATCTAACGAGGCGGTTCCTCATACCCACTCTTTACCGGCACCTGCCCGTCGAATTTTGCTCCCATCAGCTCGGTGCTGGCCCGCTTCATTTTCAAATATTGCGAGCCGCAGGTGCGACGACTGCGAAACTCCCATCTTGTGTGGGCTATGGATCATGTGCAGTGCCTCTACTGCCACAAGGACTAGTGGAGGCGTTGGAGTCGGTAAACGGAAACAGGGAGGCTTGCCTTGGACGATGCCTCCTGCAGCGGCTAACGAGCACGACACATGGACAGCTCAAAACGTGCGAAAATCGTGAAGATTCCTCTGCCCTCCTTTTGGAAGGGTTCGCGCGTGCGAAGAGGAAAAATAATGTTGAAACTTTTGTTGTTCATTTGGAGGTGAAAATATTATCGACTTTGACAACAACAGTGAGGAAAAGATGAGGTTCCTTGGGGAAAAAGAAACCAACTAAGAGTAGATCAACCCAGCAGTCCGAGGAAGCTCTTTCGCTGCGACTTGTCAATCTCCTCGATCACCAGCGGGTCGTCCAAGCTGCGCACCCTTATCACCTGCGCCCGCTTGCAGTGATTCTTCAAGTACGTCGACATGGACCCGACGTACAGCCTGGGCGCCTTGTGGTCGTTGCGGCCGATGACGACAAAGTCCGCCATCTCGTTGTTCACAACCGTCGCGACAATCTTCTCCATCCAGCCGCGTTCGGCGACTACCGCCATCTTGGTCCACCGTGGGTCGACCATCTCGCAAAACGACCGGAGCAGCTTCTTTTGGTACGCGTCCTCCGGCCCCGTGCCGAAGCCGCCCTCGAAGTAGCCGCAGTTGGCCGAGGTTACGTTCACCAGGAAGACTTTGTCGACTGTGGGCCGGACGAGGTTCGCAAAGGCCCATTGGAAGGCTGTTTTGGAGTGGTCTGGGGTGGGTGGGTGGTGGGGTGTTACGGTGTAAACGGCGATCGGGACAGCGAGGGGGGGGGGGGGGGAGGGGGAGAGCGGCTGCGGAGGCCGGAGAGCTAAAGAGAGCTTCGCAGCGCCGGGAGGGGTGAATGATGGGGCCAAGCGAGCGTACCTTGGCCGTCGACTGCGATGACAATCACCTTGGGTGGGCCGGTCAGCTCGACTTTGTGCGACAGCGGCGGGGCGACGAGGGTGCTGCTGTTGAGATACATTGCCATTGCCGTTGCGTGGAGCTGTGGGAGAGGGGGGGAATCGGGTGCTTTTGGCTGGGTCAGGCGGGGCGGAGCGGCGAGAAGGAGATGTCAGTCGTTGCTTTCTTCGTGCGGGCCTCCCAGAGTTGGGTCAGACAGGCCCGCATTGCCGTCGGTCTGTCTGACTGGGCGTCCAGCCCCAAATCCGTCTCAGGGGAAAGACACCGCGACTCACCAGCAGGATCGGATGTGGCGAAAACATCCTCCACCAAGAGAAAGAGAAAGAAAAAAAAAAAAAAAAAAAAAAAAAAAGTCAAGAAATGCAAACGTGGTTTTGTATTCAACAGTACTCGGGATCCTCAATTTTGTCTCTTGCCGGAAGTTTGTGGAATTTATAATTGAAATTGAACACCCCACTAGCCGACAGAGCGTTCCGGTCCACGACGTGTATCTGGTGGTGGGCGGTGAAGTAAGTGCGAAGAAGAAGGTTCAGCCGAACATACCCAGGAAGCTGGTACGCTTCGGCTTGTCAATCTCCTCGATGACCAGCGGGTCGTCCAAGCTGCTCACCCGGATAACCTGCGCCTTCTTGCAGTGCCTCTTCAAGTACGCCGACATGGACCCGACGTGCAGCTTCACGCCCTTGTGCTCGTTCCGGCCAATCACGACAAAATCCGCGTTCTCCTTGTTCGTCACGGTCGCGACGATCTTATCGACCAACCCGTGTTCCGCCAGCACCGTCATCCGTATCACCTTTGGGTCGACCAGATCGCAGAACGATTTGAGCAGCTTCTTCTGGTACTCCTCTTCTGGAGCCATCCCGAACCCGCCGAAGAAACCGCCATTGGTGAACTGCACGTTGACCAGGAAGACCTTGTCGACGGACGGGCGGATGAGGTTGTTGAAGGCCCATTTGAAGGCGGTTCGGGAGTGGTCTGAAGCGCATGAGCGGGGGGGTGAAAGTTGGGATGCAGGGAATGCGATTGAGTTTGCGAGGGCACGGAGGGCGGGAAAAAGAAAGGCGGGAGTGCGGTCGATCGCGCGGTGTGCGATCGTCGGTTTCGTATGCGAGAGCTCTTCGCTTCGCCCCGAGAAAACCACCTCACCTTGCCCGTCAACGGCGATGACGATGATCTTGGGCGGGCCAGTCAGCTCGGTCCGCGGGGTGGCCGACGCGGAACTGGAGGCTGGTGGTGGCAGTTGTGGCGGAGTTAACGGGGAGGCATTGGACCGCTGCTGGCTCTTGTCCTCCCCGTCGCCGTCGTCGTAGGGCGGTGGGTAGACGAGGCTGCGCTTAAGATCCATGTTTGTTGCTGTAGTTGCCGAGAGATGCAGGGCGCGCGAGGAGCGGTGAAGGGTGTGTGCGAGCCCACGTTAAGGCAGACCGACTTCTGTGTAGCCCAGGCGGGCAAGACACTGGGGTTTTGGAATTTCGGTTTGTTCCAGATGAAAGTTTTTGTTCGCACGCGAGCAACCTTGAATAGGCTCAATGAGCAGGGACCGATCTATAACAGGACTTGGATTGGGGAAGAGGAGGCAACGGTCGATCGCTGAGGGCAGGCAACAAAGCGATGCCCGCTGGACGGCAGGGCGACGAGCTTGGGTTCAGACGGAGGAAAAAAAAAAGAGAGGGAGAGAGAGTGAGCGAGAGAGCAAACTTGGATATGTATTCAATGGTTTTTTTTTCCGGCAGTTTGAGGGAGCCTCGTTTCGCGACAGCAGCAGCATCAGCCGAGAAACCCAAGGAAGCTACTTCGCTTCGACTTGTCAATTTCCTCCAGGACCAGCGGGTCGTCCAAGCTGCTGACCCGGATAAGCTGCGCCCTCTTGCAGTGCCTCTTCAGGTACGCCGACATGGACCCGACGTGCAGCTTCACGCCCTTGTTCTCGTTGCGGCCAATCACAATAAAGTCCGCTTTTTCCTTGTTCACGACCGTCGCGACTATCTTATCGATCCACCCGTGCTCCGCCAGCACCGTCATCCGTGTCATCTTTGGGTCGACCAGATCGCAGAACGACCTGAGCAACTTCTTCTGGTACGCCTCCTCCGGACCCATCCCGAAGCCGCCGTCGAAGAAGCCGCCGTTGGTGAACTGCACGTTGACCAGGAAGACCTTGTCGACGCACGGGCGGACGAGGTTGTTGAAGGCCCATTTGAAGGCGGTTCGGGAGTGGTCTGGCATACGTGACGTCGTGGTCGGGGGTTGGGATGTAGCATATGCGCGTTAAGAAGAAGGAAAGAAAGGTCGATCGCGATGGGCAGGCAGAGTCGGGCCCACACGAACCGCGGTCCTCTGCTCTGCATGCGTGGCCCATCAACCCAGGAAAAACAACTCACCTTGTCCGTCAACGGCGATGACGATGATCTTGGGCGGGCCGGTCAGCTCGGTCCGCGGGGGGGCCGACGCGGAGCTGGAGGCTGGGGGAAACGACGGCTGCGGCGGCGACAACGGCGAGGCGTTGGACGGGCCCTGACCCTTGTCGTCCCTGTCGCCGTCGTCGTAGGGCGGCGGGTGAACGAGGCTCTGCTTGAGATCCATGTCCGTTGTTGTCTTTGTCGTCGAGAGGTGCAGGCCAGGAGGGGTGAAGGGTGTTCTGTACGCGCACCCGCCCAAAAAAAGGAGTTGACTGGGCGTTCGCCTGCTGCGGCAGGCGAGACACTTATTTTGGAGCCACGGGAAAGACAGACCCCTCCCTCCCAACGTTTGCCGTCGTTTGGTGGAAAATAGACACGTGATACCATGAGGGGAGGGGTGCGACGGCGAGCGGCAGGCGGGCGGGATGTGCCGCGTCGGCGGAGGAGGAGGAAGCGGTTTGCACCCTGCAGTTTGCCGAACAGGCAAGCGGGTCAAGGTGGAAAGGGCTTTTGAGCCAAAGTCACTTAGGAAAATAGCCTGAAGAAACAAACTTGATATGAAATATTCAATGGTATTTGGGCTTTTTGAGGGAACTTTGTTCACTCCACGAAGCGGCAGCAGCAGAATTAGCCTAAAATCCAAGGAAGCTACTTCGCTTCGACTTGTCGATCTCCTCGAGACCAGCGAGTCATCCAAGCTGCTGACCAGGATCCGCTACGCCCTCTTGCAGTGCCTCTTCAGGTACGCCGACATGGACCCGACGTGCCGCTTGACGCCCTTGTGGTCGCTGCGGCCATTCACTATAAAGTCTGCGTTCTCCTTGTTCGCCACGGTCGCGACAATCTTGTCGATGAAGCCGTACTCCGCGACTACAGTCATCTTGGTCCACGACGGGTCGACCAGATCGCAGTACGACTTGAGTCAGTGCCTCTGGTGCTCCATTTCGGGACCAAGGCCGAAGCCGTCTTCCGGGAAGCCGCCGAGGGAGAACTGCAGTTGATGAGGAAGACCTTGTCGAAGGATGGGCGGATGGTTGAAGGCCCACTTGAAGGCGATTTGGAATGATCGGGGAAGCGTGGTTTCGTTAGGATCCAAAGGACATATTGACAGCGGGTCGGCGACAATCGAGGAAAGCATGTGTGATCGGGACGAAGTAAGTAGGGGTCGGGACGGTCGATCGAAGAAGAGGAAGCCAGTGAGGGAGAATGAACATGCCGCGAACAACTCACCTTGCCCGTCCACTCCGGACAGCTCGTTGTTCGAACGAGGCGGCGTTTCCACCAAAAAGGACAAAAATTGTGTGTGTGTGTGTGGGAAAGACACCGACCGGCAGGGCTTTTCGTTCCTTTTCTTTCTTAGCTTTTGCGAAAACGACCGCACGCCCAAATTAAAGCTGTCTTGCCATGCTTGCTTTTTGCCTGGAATGTGGTCAATGATCAAAGTTAACTTCGTCGAGCAAAAAAAAACAAAGCTGGTACCGTTGCAATGAGCTCAAAAAATCGGATTAGACCTCGGATTCCCCGCGTAAAGTCACTCTCAACCTCCGCCTCGTTAACGTTCAACTTTCGGGCGGGGCTAGCGCTTGCGTCACCTTTTTTCATTCCATCGCTTTATTGTGTCGGAGGCTCGGCCCTGTCGAAAGTCTGGCAACCGTCAATCGACGCCAAATCGCTTTTTGGGCTGAATAGGGCATTTTGGAGAGAAAAAAAAAAAAATTGTCCAGCAGAATAATTGATGCCACTTTTTGCCAGTGCCATTGACCGATGAACGCATCAGACGAAATCACATTCGTGCACGCTATACATGCACTCAAGTTGACCATACTGTCTGCTGCAGGCGTCACTTCTCTGCTGTGGATTTATTACCAGATCGAGGTTGCCCTTGTCGCCCGCGGAATGGATCGCCCACCAGACGCTGCGTGCCTGTACTACAGCTACAGGCTATGCACTGCCACATTCAATTACTTTATCCAGGGCCAACATGCTGCCGTTGCGAGCAGTGGCAAACGATGCGCGTCGAACCCGGTACTGCTTTTCTTGCTGATAGATCTCGCGGCTATTGCGGCCACGTGTGCGTTTTCACCGACCAAAGCGATTTTTTTCGGCATCGCGTCAGTCATGTTCGTGCCTGGTAAGATTACCTGATCCAAGCGCACTTCAATGCTGATCGCGACCGAAACAGGCGCATTTTGTGGAGCGATGTGCATGATCCCGAGAGAGCTGGGACTCGGCGCCCGCATACTCATCTCACTCTGTGGATCCGTGCTGGTTATGGCCTACATTAACTCCACCACGTGGTTCGTCGCAATCTTCTTTTACGTTCTCGAAGTTGCGAGGCCCGACGTTTCCGGATTCCTCATCCAAGGGTCTATCTTCGTTCTGAGCTCGGTTCTTCCACCGACCGTCATTTGGATTGCTCAAAGATTGAAAGAAATCTTTCAGAATCCCACGCAGTCAAAAGTCAGATCAACGTCAAGGTTGTTAAGCGTTGCCAGTACGATCTCAGTTGTTTTGCCCATCCGACCGGCCGATTCAGCGAATAATCAATACCCTGGCGGTGGCTCGCGGAACCTCAACCTGGAACAAGAGCTGGTGCAACTGTTTGACTTGAACGCTGGTAATCAATCATTCAAGTTTGGAGGCCTTCCGCCTCAGATTTACGAACTGCTCTTTTTACAGGGTTTGAGGTAGTCGGAGTTCTGGCGCTGATGCGCATCCAAGAACGCATTTTCCCTGCCGGCCTTGTTCTGGATTTGCTCTCACGTCCCATCTGCCGCGCATTGAGCAAAGCTGTGCAGCGATCCTTTTTAAAGTGGAAGCATTTTCGACGAAGGCGCTGCCTGCACCCTCTGCCTACAAATGTCGCCTCAAAAGACGCCTCCAAATCCGCGGACATTGACTGTTCTGACAACTCCTCACCATCGTTCGACACCCTCCAGCTCACTCTTTCGCCGCCTCAGTTCTTGAAGGACGTCCTGTTCGAGAACCCCGATCCGCTCAAAGATCTCGACATCAAGGCCGCGCTCTACTCGGCGAGGATCACTGGGTTCTGGACCGCACTTCTCTTCTTCACCATCGACTCGCCTCTGGCTGCTCCTTCGCAGCGGGACTCTGAAACGTGCCAGCGCCGCCTCACGGACTCGACCGTCTGGACGGTGACCTTTCGGATTCTGGTAATGCTCGGTGCACACGTTTTCGTCGACGTGCTCGCGCTGTTTGTGAGGGCGAGGATCAAACGCCGAGAGAGGGAGTCTGGAGTTGCTGAGGTTTGCGCGGGAGATGGACCGCAGGTTTTTGCGTCGCTGTGGGCTATCGTGATTGGAGCACTCCGAATGTGCGAGTTTGCGTGTAGTGCGGTCATGTTTTTACGCGGTTCGCTTTTGCTGGATCCTTGTGGTCCGTGATATAGGTTGCAATGAACCTTGGGTTTACGGTATATTCCCTGGATGCGCTGATGTCGAAACATCTAACAAATAGGAGCGTTGCTGCATGCTCCCAATTGAGTTCTCTAACGATCTGTTCTATGAGAACTGCATTTGTGCGATGCCGTTCTTGAATTTTGATTGTTTGTTGAGTTGTTCAATAGTCTTCAAAAACACACCCTTTTGTTCTTGACAATTCGTCCTACTTACAAGCCTGGAGATGGCCTCGGCCCTTGGCCAAAGTACCCAAAACGAACCTCTCCTTGACAGCGTTGGTAGCTGCGGCGGCCTTTCAGCCAACACCTTAGTAGCTCTGACTGCTGATTGCGTCGTTATGCACAGCTTGTTTGGCTAAGTGCCAGTGCTTGTCTTCGGACTTCGAACCCCAATACCTCGAGGTCGACGATTGCTGGCAATGACCGAGGCGGCAAAGGCAACGATGATTCCTCACACAATCGCCCAGTGCGTCTGCACCTTCCTCGCCCGCGGAGGCCGGGATCGCCTCGTCCTCGCCACCCTCTTCCGGCTCGACCAAGTGCAAGCCTCCGCCTTCCGCGCCCGGCACAAATTCGAGCTCGATGAAGCCAGCGACCGCGGCGACGTCGCCCTCCTCGATCTCCTGCTGCGCTACTGCCACCTCCGCAAAACCACCGCCCGCGGGTCCATTTCCGCCATCTTCCGCGCCAGCGCCGCCGCAAACCTCCCCGTCCTCGACTGGTGGGCGTCCGCCCGCAACGGCGCGCACGCAAACGCGCTGCCCCGCGTCAAAACGGATTGGCCGTTCTCCCTCAACTACGCCAGCCGCCTTGGCCACGTCCACGTCCTCGACTGGTGGCGCAACCACGGCGTCGCCCTCGCGCCCTTGCGGTACTCTGCTGACGCTGTCGACGCCGCTAGCGCCGCGGGGCACATCGACACCCTCGACTGGTGGCTCCACCGATCCGGGATGCCCTTCCGGTACTCCGCGGCCGCCCTCGACGGCGCGACCGCCGCGGCGAGGACGGACGTGCTGCAGTGGTGGCGTGCCAGCGGCCTCGAGCTGCGGTACTCGCACGCTGCGATCGTCGCCGCCCTCGACGCCGGCCGCGACGACGCGGTGCTCCGCTGGTGGCGCGACAGCCGCCTGCCGTTCGCGCCAACGATCCTCGACGAGGCGAGCCGGATCGGCAACGTCGCCGCGCTGCGGCTGTGGATGGAGGACAGCTGCGACCCGGCCGCGTGGGCGTACACCGAGGCGGCCGTCGACGGGGCCAGCGAGATGGGTTGGGTCGAGGTGCTGCGGTGGTGGAGGGATTGCGGACGGGTGGTCAAGTACTCGACCGCGGCAATGGACAGGGCGGGTCCTGCTGCGCTGCAGTGGTGGAAGAACAGCGGGTTGGAGTTGAAGTATTCGAGCAGCGCGATGGACGGCGCGAGCGGGCGGAGCGACGTCGCGACTTTGCGGTGGTGGAGGGACAGCGGGGTGGAACTGCGCTACTCGACCAGTGCGATGGATGCCGCCAGCGAAAACGGGCACACCGATGTGCTCCAGTGGTGGCAGGACTCGGGATTGCCCTTGCAGTACTCTGAAAGGTCGATGGACGGTGCCAGCCAACGGGGAAGGGTCGCTGTCCTGGAATGGTGGAAAGGGAGTGGGCTTCCACTAAAGTACTCTCCGCTGTCCATGGACTCTGCGAGCGCGAACCACCACTTGCACGTTCTGGAATGGTGGAGGGCAAGCGGCTTACCGCTCCAGTACTCGGACCGGGCGATGACGACAAGCTACCAAGCTGTACTGCGGTGGTGGAAGGCCAGCGGACTGGATTTGAGGATACCGCCGCGTGCAGAGCTGCTGAGCAAGAGGGCTCGTTCAGCCTTGCGTTGGT
This sequence comes from Zopfochytrium polystomum, assembly GCA_025765615.1. Lineage (NCBI taxonomy): Eukaryota > Fungi > Chytridiomycota > Chytridiomycetes > Chytridiales > Chytridiaceae > Zopfochytrium > Zopfochytrium polystomum. Next base: position 105,281 of record JAIVFJ010000184.1, on the reverse strand, counting down.
GGAAGGAAAGCGGTCTTCTTCCGGAGGAGAGTGGGGACGATGAGCAAAGTTCACCCCAAAAGTGATCTCTCTTTCTTCAATAATGAACATTGGAGGGTATAAGCATAGAAAGCATGTAAATAGCTCAGACAACGCTCATGGCTCGCACGCCTCCAAAAGAAAAGCCCCGCGCAAAAACATGACTACGCTCAATACGAGCTCAACTATAGTAAAAGAGGAGTCCACGACAGCCCACAGCGAGACAAAAACCAGAAGTTCCTGTGGATGGCGCCCCATCACGCGTGCCTCCGACAGCTTCCTTCGTCGTGCGTCGCCTATGCGCACCCGAACAACCAACGCGACGACATCCGTCACCACATTCGCGGCAACAATCATCGTCAAGCGAAGCGCGGCGCTGGCGACCGTCGACCCAGCAAGCCGCCGCTGGCAAGCTTCCGACGGCGAGCCGACGCCCGCCAACAGCGGCGAGTCTAACGCAAGATAAAACACTGCCGCAGGCAGCGACGCGACTCGTGCCGTGTACAGCGCGACCTTTTCGTGAAAGTCCTTGAGCGGGTCCCGATCCCCGTACAGGATGTCCGTCAGGAGCTGCTGCGACCCGCCGCCGCCGCAGGCCGCGTCGGCGTCAGCCGGCTTGTCGGCCCGGGTCGCGTCTGACAATTCTTGCGGCAACGAGCACGCCGACGCCGGATGCGTGCTGAACTCGCCAACGTCGCTGGGGGAGACTCGTTTCGGTGCTGCGCTGCGACCACGCAGTCTCTCCCACAGCGGCACAAGCGCGAGCCTCTTGATGACGCGGAATATTGGCCGCTTGCAGAGGTAGAGGACCAGTCCTGCGTAGAACACGCTCTGATTGATTCGCAGCAGCGTCATGACGCTGATGACTTCGAATCCTGATGGGGCAGATACTGAGAACGGGGGAATCAGAACACAGGTGGGCGGGAGGTACCTGCATAAAATAGAAAGGCGTCTTGCAGCTCTCTTTGAAAGTCGTTAGTAGATTTCTTGAAGGAAGCAGCCTCGGTCATAACAGTTGGCAAGGGCGTTGTCCCATCGTCGGCGCCGTCCACGAGGCTTGCAGTGGACACAATGACTAATTGCAACGTTGACGGTGTCTTGGTGTCCGATTTCCCGCGAAATAGAATTCCGATCGCCCTGTATACGAATGCGAGCGCTGGCTGGAGCAGAAAGATTGCCAGCACCATCGCTCCTTGCATGAAAGGGCCCTCCACTGGCTTTGAGTTGGCAACCTCCAGAACGTAAAAATTGATGACGATGAACCAAGTGAAGGAGTTGTGGTAAACCATCATGAGGATGCCAGCTCCAAGGGAACCAACTATGCGGATATGAATGGCAATGGAAGTTGGCATCGAGACGAGCGCCGCGCAAAATGCTCCTTGCTCTTCACCGTTAAAAACACAGGAGTCTGCCAGCACAAGTAATTTGTTTCTGTTGAATACCTGGAACGAAAGCCAACGACGCAAATGTGAAGAACGTGGCTCGAGTTGTCGACAACAGACAGGTCGCAGCAACGACCCCCAGATCGACCAGCAGGAAATAGTAACCGGGTCGAACGGCAACAGCGGCTCCTTGCTCCGCCGCCCTGTGGGTCTGGCCATTTGCGAAAATGCTCGCCACGGCTGCCGACAGTCGAAACGCAAAGTTCAGACACGCGGTGTCCGGGGGCCGATGGATCTGCCGCGACTGCAGCGCCACCTCCAAGGTGCCAAACCCAAAGAGCGTGAGGGTAACGATCGCGGTGCCCAATAAGACGATCTTGAGGCCGTGCGCCATATGCGCGAGGGTGAGTTCGTCCGATATTGGCATCTTTGTCAAGGGAGGGTGCTGGATGCCGGCGGGTTTGATCAGAACCGGCGGTTACGAGCGTGTAAGGGCGGGGTGCGGAATTGTCTGGTGGCCTTTGAGCTGTTTCCGATCTTTCGGTAACGGCAACCGTCTGCCGCCTGCCGGACAGGCGCCTCCTATTTTTTTCAAGTTCGCTCTAGGCCGCGCGAGTGCAGCTGAAGCGCTCGGCTGGGAAACCGACAAACAGCCTCGTTTGTTCTTCCTGCCGACGCGGATGGGCCTTTATCCTCGTCTTGTAGGAGAGTGAGGTCTTCCTGGCGAGCCAGGGCTCGGGTCGGTCGGGCGGCGCACGCGGGCTTACTGGTTACGCGTAAGCCTGGCCACCAAAGCGCGAGCGAAGGTTGGGGTTAACAGTCGGTTGTGACAAGAAAGCCATTCGGCGTTCCCCACTTGCGCTCAACAAATGCCCGATGAATGAGCTGCTTCTGCTCGACATGCCCGAAGCCACGATCGCGGCGATCGGCCTGGGCGATGCGCCGATCGCCGTCCTCCGCGACTCGCGCCGGGGAAGGTACGCCGTTGCGTCGCGCGATATCGTGCAGGGCGAGTGCGTCCTCGAGTGCCGCAACGCGGGCATCGGTGAGTAGAGCGGGAGTCGGTTCTGTTCTGGGGGGCCGTTTTGCATTCAGCTACTTGGAAGCTGAAAGAACACACACTCCCCAACCACACACTTCACGAATCCCCACCCAGCCATCTTCCAAAAGTGCCGCAAGCACGCGTGCGGGGCGTGCATGTCCAACACCATCGCCCGCTCCTCCCTCCCAATTTCGCAGGGCTGCGAACGCTGCAGCAGCATCTCCTACTGCGGCGAATCGTGTCGCGCCGCCCGCTCCGCCTACCACGACAAGTTCGAGTGCGCCTACCTCGCCGACATCTCGAACGGACTCCCCGTCGGAGCCGCCTTTGGCAAGTGGCTGGCGTCCGTCGCAAAGTCGGTGCAGATCGGGACGTCGTGGAGTGAGGAACTGACGGACGGGAGCGGCGCCGAGAGGGCCGGGAAAGGAGGAAACCTGGAACCACTCGCTCTGCTCCAGGTGTACGACCGCTCGGACATTCAAACACTCGCCCGATGGTGCCTCAGCTTTGCGCTCCATGCAAAGTTGCACCCGCGCATCGCCGGCGCCGCCTCGGCCGCGCACCGCAGGCACCCGCACCCTGCTCTTGTCCGCGAGCTCGTCCCCAACGTCACCTCCTTCCCGCGCGAGGAGCTCGCACAACTGTACCTCTTGCACGCCGCGTTGCTCCGGATCCCTCCTTCCTCCTCCTCCTCCTCCTCCTCCTCGTCCTCAGCATCTCCTCCTTCCTCCTCGCTCCCACGCGCGTTCCGCGACCTGATGTCCGAAACGTTCCCGACCCGCCAATCGTTCGCGACGGTCCTTGCCGCGCGGCAGTGCAACGCATTCGGTCTCTACGACGACGGCCACGAAGAGCTCGGCCTCGCCCTGTTCCCAGCGGGCTCGTACTTTAACCACGCGTGCGAATCCAACGTCGGGCGCGATGTGATGATCCGGTGCGTCGACGGGCGAGAAGGCGAGGGTGGAGGGCTGGTCGAGCGGGATGCGTTGGACGGGTTGGTCGAGGCGGGCGACGAGGACGACGGGGAGGCTAGAGCGATTCTGCGGGCGTGGGACCGCGAGCCGCTGATGCGGTTCGTTGCGGCCAGGGACGTGCGGCGGGGTGAGGAGCTGACGCTGTCGTACGTGGACGTAGCGCAAGGGAGGGATGCGCGGCGGAAGAGCCTCAAGGACGTTTATTACTTTGATTGCGAGTGCGCGCGGTGCGAGCGGGAGAAGGAAACGTAGCTCGTTGTGGGTCAGTGACTTGCGTCTTCGAAAAATAACTTGTCAGTCAATGGAGCAAAGGAAATCGTTTCGTTCCTTGCAAATGATGAGCCATGTCTCAGGAGGAGTTGGCAACAACAACTCCCATCGCGCCAGCGGCGACCCACGCCGGCTCACCGTCCAATGTCGCCACTTTGCCGCGAAGGGCCACTGCCACTTCGGCGACACCTGCAACTTCCTGCACGGCCAAAACGATCCACGCCGGCGGTGGCGTAGATCTTTCGTGCAACCATTTGCGTCGTCGTCGACCTCTGCACGCAAGCCCACTGCAACTTCGCGCTCGCAGCCGTCTCGAGGAGGCCCACCAGCAGCTCAGCCGTCGCGCTTTCGACGTGCGGACGACGAAGATCTCGTGATTCACGACGTCGAAGTGGAGGATCCTCGGGAGCAAGCGCGGGGCGTACACCCTGCAAATGACGCGCCAAGGGAAGCGCACGTCGGCCGGTTGAAGCAAGTCCCTGATCCCCCGGCCTTCCGTGTCGGCGGCGGTTTCCGGCTTGAGATGCTCCCAAAAAAGGAAGACGATCTCGACAGCGAGGACGACTATGAAGACCCTCCCCTGCCAGCTCCTCCGCTCTCGACCATTCTGCTACTCGATTTCTTCGACGGGCAAAACTCCTTTGACACCTGCACCGAGACGTTCACTGCCATCCGCCAGATCCCAGACACTGCGTTCCGAGTGGCCCGAAACGCCCGCGACGCCAAAACCTTCTTGACGTCGCCCAGCGATCTGGTTCCAAGGGTCGTGCTCGCCTTTGACGAGGGTGTCACGCAGCTCTGCGAGACGCTCCGCGACTACGTCCGAAACAAGGGCGGCCTCGTGATTATCTTCACCTACGCCGCCAGCATGATGACCACAGACGATTTCCACCGGCTGTTTTCCGCGCTCGACGTGCCGTGGAGGCAAGGCTCCGGCGGCGGCGACGAGAACCGGATATCGACCGCCGGCCAGCTGTTTGCCCGCGGGCTGGACACCGCCGCCGCCGAGCAGCCGCCGCGCTCCTTCCACGCAAAGTGCGCCCGCATCGCGAACGTCGCGCCTGCACACCGTCTCTATGAGCCATCGGGCCGAACTAACCCGCACAACGAAACCGCCGTCGCCCTGCGGCGCGTCGGACGCGGCTTCTTGGCGTACATCGGCGACGTCAACGGTTCGCTGGAACTCACGGTATGCCTGGCCCGCTGGGGCGTCACTGCCGTGCCGGCCATGCTCGCGCTCGAAGAGGGGAATACCGATGAGCCGTCGGGCGAGCGAAGCACGGGTATTGCGGGCAGCGAGGCGACGGGGCGTGCGGCAGCCCCCGTTAACCGCGACGATGCAGCCGACGACGACGAGTACGAGGATGAGGAGGATGAGGAGGGGTTGCAGTACCGAATGGACAACTTGGGGTTTTCGACGAGATGATGCTGCTGCTGTCGCACGGACTCAAGCCGTGGGACGACGACGCGTGGGATTTTATGTATGCCTTGCGGAGAGCACAGCAGGAGTACTATTGACGTGGAGGAGTCAGGGGGGGCGAGGGGCTGTTACTTTTGGGCGGGGTTGGGCGAGGGGGGGGTGGAAGCGTTGGAGGAGGAGGGGAGGGGGTGGGGGTGGATTCGTGGAATTCCAGAAGGGGGAGTTGCGAGAGAGAGAGAGAGAGAGAGAGAGAGAGAGAGAGAGAGAGAGAGAGAGAGAGAGAGAGAGAGAGGGCGCCGCCGATAACTGTTAGTGTCATTGTTCTGTTCCATGTGCGGGCTCATTCTTGGTGCAAGCATGATAAAGGATTCCCCCATTTTTCCACCTTTTCTCTTTGTCTGTCTCGCAGTCACACGCCAAACACACACACACACACACACACTCACATTCCCCCCTCACCACCTGACACCCCTTATCATGGCGACGGCAGCCGCCACCACCGGCGCCCGCGTGCGGCTCCTGGAATCCGCCATCGCGCGCCTCAGGAAGGCCGCCGATGCCATCGCCTCCTCTACTTCGCCTGACGTCTCGCTGGAGGACCGCGAGCAGGCCGACGCCATCGTGCAGTCCGCCGCAAACGACGTCGAGGCCGTCGTCCAGTCCCTGGCAGAGCTGCGCGCATCGCCCGATCCGCCACCCCGAGAACGGGTCACCCGCGCGATCCGCCCCACCCTCAAGGACGTCGCCGCAAAAGCCGATGCCGCCGTCCGCAGAGAGCTCGACAAGATGGTCGAGCAGATCGTCGACGATCTTCAGCCCCTCACGGACGGCCGCGTCGAGGACGAGGCCGCCGTCATCGACACGATGCGCACCAAACTCGGCGCCATCGCTAAGGACGTGCCCATCGCTGCCGATCTGGAGACTGTGCTCCACGACTTTACAGAGTCACTTGTCGCTCGATCAACCGATCTCTACGGTCAGCTGGTCACTGCGGCCGGTGATGTCCTTGCCGATGCTCTGCTCCCCCATGTCGAGACGGCGATTGCCGAGATGGGTGGCGAAGAAGAAGAAGAGCAAGAGCAGGCGGCGCCTGCCGCCACATCCGCACCAGCGCCCACCCCGCCCCCTCGCTCCTCTTCGGGGCCTGCGCCAGCGGCCACCCCGACCGCCGGACCGCCCGCACATCCTCCTCCGCCGCGCCCACGCCCGCCCTCAATCTCTCCGTCTCCAGCTGCAACCGGAGGACCCGCCTCACCTGCTCCATCGTCGCCCTCCAAGCCTCCACCGCCGGTCCCGTCGGTCCCGTCCCCCACTCCCGTGGAAGCCGTCCCTCCACGCCCTGTTCCACGCCAGCAACCACCTGTCCCGCAGCCCCGCCCTGCCTCCCAACCCGTCGCGGTGGCTGCGCCTGGTTCTGCCGCCCTGCCGCCTAAACCTCGCCCCTATTCGACCGCCGAGACACTGGGAAAACCTATCGCCGAGGAAGAGTCCGCCGAGCACGCCCCAGCCGAAGCTCCCATTGCTCAGGATGGACTTGTAAAGGCCTCTGCGCGAAACAACAACCTTTTCAGCGATCTGAACAGGATGCTGGCGGGACCGCCACCAAAGATCAGAAAGCCCCCCACAGCGCAGGCGGAGGAGGAGGCTGCCGAACAGACGGCGGCGCCGTCGTCGGCCGATGCGGAAGGCGGTGCGGCTCCCCCTGTTGCGGATCCTGTGGCGCCCGCGGACGGGGAACAGCCGGAACCGCCAGTGTCCGTTGCGGTTGTCCCGCCGACGCTCCCACGAGCGCTCTCTGCCGCACCGCCGTCCGAAGAGGAGCGACCGGCGGCCCCAGCATCTCCGATTCGCCCACCGCCCGATGTTCCTGGCCCGCCGTCACCTGTGCGCGCACCCTCCCTTCCGCCCACACAGCCTCCTGCCGCTCATCCGCCGCATTCGCCACAGCCGCCTCCGACGACCAAGCCGTCGCCTGCCGCTTCGGCAACTACAGCCTCGCCACCGCCTGCGTCTGCGGCTGCGCATGCTCCTGCGACGCCAGAGAAGAAGAAGGGTGGTCTCATGGGCATGCTGAGCGGCTTTGGAAAGAAAAAGACCATCAAAAAGGGATCGAAAGCTGAGGAAGAGGTGTGGTATTGCTATTCACTTAAATGGTTTGGGTCTAATGTCGAGGCTTTCAAAAAAACTAGCACGCTCCCTCCACGTCTCAGCCAGATCTCCCGTCGGCCGAACATGTACCTGAGCGGCACGATCCTGAGCGCAAATCAATGACGGCGGTTCCGGACCATCCCCCGTCGCATTTCCAGCCTCCGCCACCGCCTACCAGTGCGCCGCCCAGCCATCCGCCTCCCCCAGTGCTTCCGTCCAAGGCAAAGAAACCTCATTTGGACACCTCGCAAGAAGTTTTCGATGAAGAAGCTGCGGTAGCGGGAACTTACGAGTCCCAAGACGAAGTTGTGGCCGCCCAACCATCAGCCCCTGTCGCGGAGCCCCCGCGTCCGCCGCGCCCAGTCCCGCGACCTGTTCCTTCTGCCTCCCCAGCGCCACCGAACCGGACGAGTATCGGCTTAAGCGACGCGAGTCTGAGCGGCGGAGGCGACCTTGAAAAGGAAATCTTTGACGCGTTGAAGGGATCGTCGTCGCCGGCCCCACCCGAAGAGCCGCAGCAGCAGCATCCGCCACCCCCCGTCCCGCGGCCGAGGCCGCCCGTGGCGCGCCCAGACAGCCGGCCGATTTCGTCCAGCCACCCTCCCCCCGTCGTGCCTCGCCCAACGTCGATGGCGACCAGCGAGCGGCCCGTCTCGACCGCAGCCAGCGAGCAACCTCCGTCGTCGGTGCACGACAGCGAGCGGCCGACAAGCATGGCCCTGAGCGAGGCCGAAGAACCCCCAGAGGATTCTGTCGTGCCCCCCGGTGGCGACCAGCCGGTCGCCCCTCCGCCAAGACCGAAAAAGATTCCCGGCGTCTTTGCCCAGAACAACGCCATGGCCGCAATGGCCGCCGCCATGAAAGGCCGCCCGGGCGCTCCCCCGCCGCGACCCTTGAAACCGGCTGGCCTCCACCCCGCCGCGGACCCCGACGCCGCCACCGGGTCGACCGAGTCCGTCCACGACGACGCCGCCGCGACCGCGACCGCACCGCACCCGCACCCCGTGCCCCCGTCGCCGCCGGCGCGCCACAGCTCCCAAGAGTCGACCGACGCCACCGACGAAGCCGCCGCCGCCCCCGCGCAACACTACGCGCCGGCCCCTGGCTACATCCCCGGCCCCGCGATCCACATCAAGCGCAAAGAAAACTCGACCTCTGGCGACGACCGCGCCATCGAAAAGCTCGCCGTCGACTGGCTCAACGCGAACCTCGCCGCGCGCGGCGGCGTCGCGCCCGTCGAGACCCTCTTCGACGGCACACTCACCGACGGCTTGCTCCTCATCTACGCCCTCGAGCAGGCTACGGGGGAGTCCGTCGGAAAGTACAACAAGCGCGCGGTGATGGCGGTTCACAAGCAGGATAATATTGCCGTCGCGCTCAACTTTTTGAGGGGGAAGGGAATCCGGACGGAGTTTATGAATCCGCAGGGTGAGGGTTGATTGCCTTTTCCAGCCCTTTTTTTTTTTTTCTTCTTTCTATTGATTTTCCTATTGGCTAATTTCAACTAACGCGGCGTTTCCCAGACGTGATGAACGAGGACAAGTCCAAGATCCTGACCCTGTTCAACTACATCCTGAAACGCTTCACTTGAACACCGGGAGTCATCGCGGGACGCCTTCCGTTGCCGTTTCCTTCCGTTCGCCAGCTTGAATCCATTGCCCATGCCCACCGCCACGATCCCTTCTTCGACCTTTTACCCTCTTCCGCCTTCCAACTCTTTTTCCTTCCATTCTCAGCTCCACGACCAGGCCTACAAAAGCAGAAAACGAAAAATTACAGGAAAAAAAAAAATAACCGCTTACTTCTGTTGTTCTCTGTTCCCTTTCTTTTTTCCTATTTTTTTTTTTTTTTTTCTTCTGCTCTTTCTGGTGCCTATCCTACCCCTCTTGGCTTTTTTCGTTTCTGTTGTCCTTCCTTGCCGTGCCGTTCCCGATCCGAAAACGTCGCAGTCCCCCCCTGATACTCTTCCTAAAGCTTTCTTTTTTTTTTTTCAGTCGTTTGTTCGTCCGTGATTGCTGGAGGATTTCGTCAAACCCCCCTCCCTCCCAGGCATCTCCCCCTTCTTCCCTCCCTCTCTCTCACACACACACACACACACTCTCTCTCTCTCTCTCTCTCTCACTTTTGGGTACAGCGTCCCAGTCGAACGGCTTGCGTTGGGTGCAAAAAGCAAAGGAAAAACAAAAGAGGGAAGTCGAGAAAAGTAAAATCGCCTCCTGGTGTATGTGTAATTCCTGTTTAATGCAAACGATCCCCTCTCTTCGTGCGGAATTTCGACCATGTTGAGGGGCAGCTGACGAGCGAAAGGTTCACTCGACTTCTTCCAATGCCGTTGCGGGTGAAATAGCAGCGGAACGTTTCGATCGTTCGACCTTTGGGTTATGAGCCCAACGTGCTTCCACTACACTACGCTGCTGTCTATCTCTTTAGTCCTTTTTTGTTTAATTATTTCAGTTTTTGTAAGCGATTCAACGGCCAGGGAATTCCCCCTCTTCTTTCACTGATCCCAGTACTTTGTCGGGTCAAGTTTGTCTGAACCAAGGCTAAACCACGGACCGCACTTGGCTTGGCGCCAAGCGAACCTCTCCGTCCCCAGAAAGGAAGCTCGCTGCTCCGGTTGCGGGAAGTCTCTCTTTGTGCCGTTGGTTATCACTATACTCACACGCACTCAAACGCACGCACTCGCTCATCTCTTCCTCATTCATACACTCACACTCACATCTTGGCGTCGGAAAAAATGATAATCAAACCGCTCCTCCTCCTCGTCCGCCGCCGCCAAGGCTCCCCCACCACGCCAACCACCGCCGCAGCCTCCGCAGCGACGGCCGGCTCAACGCTGCCCGCGCTGCTCTACATCCTCCTTGTCGCCGCGCTCCTCGTAACCTCGCTCGCCCTGCTCCACCGCGCCGCCAGCGACCCACGCGGGCTCTTTGGCGAGCCGGCCGGCTCGCTCGGCGGCGACGGCGGCAGCGGTAGCCGGAACACCCGGCGGCCCAACGCAAAGCCTCCGTCGCGGCCGCAGCCGCGCGTCGCCGGCGGAGTCACAACCAACAGCAACAGCAGCAGCAGCGGCCTCCGCATCGCACTGGTAACCGTCGCCATCGGCGACACCTGGTACTACCCGGCGTCGCTGGCCAACAAGCGCGCCTACGCCCTGCGCCACGGATACGACCTCATCGTGCTGTCGGACGCCGACGCCGACACCCCGGACGCGCTCGCTCCTCCTGCTCCGGGCACCGGCTCGGACCGCCCGCCGCCGGCGCCAGAGAAGCCGCACCCGGTCTGGGCCAAAGTCACGGGGCTCCGGCGACACGCGGCCGAGTACGACTGGCTGTGGCTGCTGGACGCCGACGCGTTTGTCGCGAACGAGGCGGTGAGGGTCGAGGCGTTTGTCGAGGAGGTCGAGAGGCTGCATCGCGCTCGGCGAAGGGTCGCGGTGACGTGGGAGGAGGTGGAGGAGGAGGAGAGGGAGGTTGAGAGGATGCGGAAAGGGCGTGGTGGGCGGGAGGAGGAGGAGGAGGATGAGGAGGAGGGGGAAGGGGAGGTGGAGTGGGAGCAGACGAAAGAGGGGTGGTGGACGTCGCGGAAAAGCAAGAAGCCGCCGAGCAGGGAGAACGTGCCAGGCCCGCCGCCCACCGTGCTGCTGCCGTACCCGACCGTCACCTCGGGCGACCGCGCCGGCCCGGACATCATCGTCGCCATGGACTGCAACGGGATCAACGCCGGGTCGCTGTTTGTCCGCGGGGCTCGCGGGTCCCGGCGCCGCCGTCCGCAAGGCGACCCGGTTCAGAACGCAACGTCCGACGACCGGCCGTGGATCCTTCGCTTCGCCGACGTCTGGCTCGCGCAGGAGCCGCACCGCGACGCCCACACCGGCCTGCGCGAGCAGCGCGCGCTGTCGCTGATGATCGAGCGCAATGTCCTCGACGCCCGCCGCCGCGTCGCCACCACCCCGCTGCGGCTCATCAACTCGTACGCGCCGCGGTACAACCGGACGTGCAGCGCGCGGTGGGACCCGTACTCGCGAAACTACCGCGCGGGAGACTGGGTCGTGCACTTTGTGCACGACTCGAAGGCGTCCATGAACGAGTCGCTGGCGGCGATGGGCATGTTGTGACTGCTGGGTGCTTTTGGGGTTTCGTTGTTTGGGGGGGTGGGCTGGTGGGTGGGGGGAAGGAGTGAAGGAGCGAGGGCCAAGCACGCAGCATTGCAAATGGTGCGAGATGAAGCAGTAAGTTAGCGCGTCGCACTCTTCACACTGCCCCCGGCCTTTTCTTTTACCCGCAGTTGGATGCTGTGGGAGAAATAGAAACAAAATTCAGTCGAGGAAAGAAAAAGAAGATTTCGAGAGACGTGAATCACCCATTTATTGTGAAACTGCTTCCGCAATGCTTTGGGTGCATTGCCTTATTGGTGCTCCTATTTGAAATGCAGGCGATATTCTCACAGCCGGAATGCTCGGCTGAATGAGAGATTGTGCATCACTTTCAACAGAAATCTGATGGGAAGCACGCAAATGGTGGGGGGCGGGTGCGGGTGCGGGGGAAAAGGCAGGGAGTGTCCCTTAGCCTAAAGTATATAAACACACCCCGCTTCGTCCAACTTCGTCAATTCACTTTCAACCAAAGAGAAAAGGAAGCAAGAACCCCTCTGCTTAAAGCGCACACACACACACACTCAATCACTCACCCAAACACACCCTCACACACAAGCACACACACACACACACACACACACAAACACACACACACACACAAACACATACTCCGCTCGCTTAATCCCAAAAAGATGCACCCGCTCGCATACCCCCACTCCACCGACCTCACATACAGCCCAACGCTCCACAACAAATCCGCAGCCACGAGCATCGCCGTCGCCCGATTTTTCGCAGCCCTCGCCCACCCCTCGTCCGACCGCTCCATCCCTCTCCACCTGGCCCAGCGTCCCGCCGACCCACCGCTCGACGCGACCGTCCGCCAGCCGACCCGGGACGCCTCTGCCGCGCAAGCCCCCAGCAGCAGCAGCTCGGCTGCAACGAGGTTCTGGGGCGCACTCGCCTACGGCGCGTCGAACCGCCACGCCGCGTTGGGCTCCCGAGGAGGGATGCCGTCGCCGCCTGCGTACAGCGAGAAGGATGTTTGACATTGACGCGGATGATTGCGGTAAAAGGTGAGTTGGGTTGTGCTTGCGTGTTTGTCACGGTGCATAGTCATCACGCGCTTGCCTGCTTGCTTGGTAATCGTGCCCAGTATCGTCCCGATGCGGTTTTTTTTTTTCTCTTGAACAAGAGCCAGGCTTAGAATAGAGCACTCTCAGGCTTCATCCTTACTGGTCTTCTTTCCAAAAGATTTTTGTCCATCGCTCGAACTGGGGGCTTTTTCTTCTTTTCTGTGTCTGCGTTCTCTTAACTCCTCACGTCATGATCATGCATCCAAAGGTCTCATACTCGTACTGATAGCCATTCGAGGGCAGGGTTTGTCGCTCACACTTTAAATAAAGCTGCAGTTTTTTTCAAACGCAATTATTGCATGTTTTAGACCTCACGTTTTTTTCTGGAAATTACTTGAAAACCTTCAGCAGTTGCCCAAGAACGTTGGGATCCTGTTGAATTCCAGTTGTGATTTACATAGTGCCAGTCTGTTTGAGGCATGGTAAAGTCACGAAATTCTGCAGAAATCTAACTGGCTTAAATTGATCTGAAATAAACCACAGATCCATAAGCATACATCGGCAAGGGAATCAAGAGAGTGATTGAGTTAGCAGCGGAACGTTTCGATCGTTCGACCTTTGGGTTATGAGCCCAACGTGCTTCCACTACACTACGCTGCTGCTATGTCAGTATCTCTACTTCTAAATACAAGATTCCAAAAATGCAGTATGAACACTCTTTGGTGATCTCGCTTCCCTCAAACTGAAGGAGGGCGTACGCGGAAACCGACCTACCAATTTCGGGTTTGCCGTGAATCAGAATGAGGGGGCGAGACGGCTGGAGCTGGATTGTCACGAACTTGCGCTCAGTGGCACTCGGTTGTGGGCTCTGTACATTTGTGAGTGAATGAATGCGTGAAGGTGGGTCCATCGATGACTAAGTACAAATGCTGATCGCGGTAACGTTGCATAGGATAAACAATATGGGCTCTCCCAGCCCCCCCCCCTCCTCTTGCTCATGGCCCGCAAGCCTCCATCATGAATACTCCTCGAAGAAACATCACGACGCTGCACGCACAAATGACCATCCCAACCGCCGCGTGCGCGCCGAACCACAGCGACACGAATCCAACATCATCGTTTCGCGCACCGGAGTCCTCCCCTGCTGCCCGCGGCGAAACTCGCTTCAACCGTCTCCTTTTCCAACACGCCCGCGCCGCCAAAGCCGCAAAGTCCATCGCCAGGTTAGTTCCCAGCATCGCCGCGAGCCGCACGGCCGACGACCCCACCGTCGCCCCGGCCAGCCGCCGCCCGCACGCCGCGGTGCCCCTCTGTGACGCTGCCTGCACCGGCGAGTCCACGCACAGGTACAGAAACGCCGTCGCCGCCGCCGCCGGCAGCGCCACGTACCCGCCGCCTTGACGTGGTAGTCGCGTTGCGGGTCCGCGTCCGCGTACAAAATGGCCTGCAGGATCTGCGTCGCCAGACTCTCTGGCGGCTCCGCCGGCGGTGCGTTTGAGAAGTCTGCCTGTGAGGTGCGAACGGCTGCGAGTTCTGCCTCCGCCTTGCCGACGCTGCGCGCCGAGCGGCTGCGACCGCCTCGACACCGCGACACGCATGGGACCAATGCAGCCTCTGCCAGCCCGCCGATCACGCGGAACGCTGGACGAACGGTGTGGTCCAGGCCCAAGAAGATCCAGAAGAAAGAGCTGCTGAGTCGGAGAAGGAGCAAGGCGCTAATAAATTCGAGGGCTCGATTTGTTTTCGTTTTTGTTTTTTGTTTTTTATTTTTGTTTTTTTGTTTTCATTTTGGCAACAACGATCAGACCCCAGATTCAAGATGAGAGAAGCGGGGCAAGGGAACAGTACCGGAGATAATTACAAGGAGATTACTCGATTTAGTGAGCGCTTGAATGGACTCGTTGGACACGGCTCGATCACTTGAAGTGGGCGACTCGCCGCAATCTGAATCGTCAACAGTTCCTTCTTCTGAAGCCGAAGCGCCCACAGCGGCCGCTTTTCCAGTTAGGTCAAAGTTTTCTTCCTGTGAGAGATTCGCGAGAGGTTCTGCCGCCTTGTGAACGAACACCTCATTTGCAATCACGGTGGTAAAATGGCCGAAGGAACGACAAAGGAACGGCAGGGCGATCACGGCGGCGTTGATGAACAAGCCCTTGGCTGTTTGTATGTCGGATCTCTCCAACACGTAAAACTCGACTATGATAGACCAATTAAATAGATGCGTCATCGCCACGAGTAGTAGTGCAATCACCACAGATTTTGCTATGCGTACAGAGATGTTAGGTTCTGCAGAAAGAGAGCAGAGAGTGCCGAGGAAGGGGCCTTTTTTCGAGAGCGGTATAAGTATTAGATCCATTAGCCCTGCAAAGAGTTTTTACAAACCGGGGAAGTAAGCGAACGAAACAACGCTGAAAAAGTCGGTGCGCGATCGTGCTAGCAGCGATGGCGCAACGATCATGCAAAGGTCAATCAAAGCAAACAAGGCATCACGCGGCAAGACCGTTATACTGCCGGTCGCGCAGATGCTGCCGACTTGCCGGGCAAACAAGAAGTACAGCGCGTAGTTGGCGGACATTAGCGCAAAATAGAGGCAGACAGAGTCCGGCGGGTTCCTGGACCCTGCGTCGACAAGGGCAACCTCGATCGCCGCGAACGCCCACAGGAAGGAAGTAACGATCGCCGCCGCGACGATGGAGAGCTTGAGGCCGTGCGCTGCGTGGCGCCAGGTAATCTCGTGAGTGAGCGTCATTTTGGGCTGGAGCTAGCGAGATTGTCAGGCGCCCAATAACACAGGACTTGAAATTTGCTCTCGACATCGTTTCAAGTGTCTTCATCCACAAAGAATTTCAAAAGAATCGTAGGTAGATGGAGCTACAATCTGTATAAAGATGTTCAAAATCAAGCGGTCGACATAGCAGCGGAACGTTTCGATCGTTCGACCTTTGAGTTATGAGTCCAACGTGCTTCCGCTACACTACGCTGCTTCGCGGTACTCCTTAGCCAAGCCATAATCTGATGCTTTCCCGTTTTGGACCAGTCCAAAATGATATTCGAGGACGCGTTGACTACCTCGTGGCAGAAATCAGATCTATTTGCCGGATCAAATGCCCAGCGCCATCGATTCTCTCTTTAGGGGCTCCTTCAACCAAAACCTCGGCGGGCGCTTCCGAGGCGCCCGTTCCTGCGCCGGACCATTCCTTCAGCGGTCCCATGCAGCAATTGAAAGAGAGGCTATCCATGACGGATTCAGAGCCGCGGGTGCGGAAAGAGTGCGTTCCAAAGCCCATTGCCACGGTTGTTTGTCGCTTGACCAGAGCTTCCCCAGTCGATGGTGTTGCTGTTTCGGCGTCATACGAAATCAAAAAAAATAGATCCAAAGATCGATTGGGTTACAGGCATATCCCAAAAACTTTGGGCCATCGAATTGAAACCAAGCTAAATAAAATCCGCTCGAAAAGCAAGTCACGGTCACTCTGGCCCGCGACTTGAAACCAAGTCGGACTCGACTCGAAGTCGCTTTTTGACATTGATTTTGAGGTCATTTAACAGGGTCAGGAACCCGTTCACCTAAAATTTCTGCCGAGACAATGGGGGCGAGTGAATCACATTCGGGCAGGTTTCGCCAGATCGTGGAAGGGTTTCGACCTTCGAAAGATCGACTCGGCCCCATCGCGATCTTTCCACTCCCTCTCCTTTTGGGAAAAGACTGCCTAACACACACACACACACACTCTCTCTCTCTCTCTCTGTCTCCCAATCCATCTGTCCAGCTCTGCACTCTGTCGCTCGCTCTGTTAGACGTTCTCCCCGCAATAACTGCCGCTCCCATGCTGACAATCAAGATTTCGGTTGGAGAACCCATCTGCACAATCTGCAACTTTTGTGGTTATCGAGAAACCGACTTTCCGTTAGTCCGTGAAACTATGAGTAGAATCTTTAAAAACTGAGCAAACAAGGTGTGTCAGAATTCCTTTTTTTTTTTTTGGTTCTACCTACGTTTCCATCAGAGAGAGAGAGAGAGAGAGAGAGAGAGAGAGAGAGAGAAAGAGAGGTAATCAGTGCGTGATTATCACTTCGCAGCAAACAAGCAGTACATGCTCCCTTCCAAAAAGCAATCCAGCTTTTCAACGCCCTTTCTCGTACGGACGCAGGTACCTTAAACTCATACTTCACCCACCGGGCACTTCTCAGCTCAAACAAACAAGCGCAAAAATGCACCCCCTCGCATTCCCCCGCTCCACCGACCCGGCAACCAAGCCAACCACCCCCTCCACAACTGCCACATCCAAGACCACCGCAGCCACCACTACCACCACCACCAACTCCACAACCATAAACACCGCCGCCGCCGCCGCAGCTCGCTTCTTCTCCACCCTCGCCTACGCCGCATCCGACCGCGCCATCCCCGCCCACCCCGCACAGCGCCTCGACGATCCGCCCCTCGACGCCATCGTCCGCCGCCCGACTGCAGACGCTCCACCCACCCAGTCCCGTGCGACATCGTGGTTCAACAGGTCCGCTGCGGCTTCGGGCGACCGGCCGCCTCCTCCCTACAGCGAGAGGAATGTTTGATTGGGAGGTGGGAGTTCGCTGAACATGAGTGGGGAGTTGTGTGTTGTGCATGTTTGTAGGTCGTCTGTTAGCCAGGTTGTGCTTGATGATTGGAAGCCTCTTGTTGGCCCCTGTGTTGTGATCTCTCGTCCAATCCCCCCCCTTTCCTGTCGAGCTGCGCACTTTCCCCTTTTCGTAACTAAAGTTGTCTAAAACTAAAGCTGCAAGTTGTCCCCATCGCTGTAGTCTCCTTGCGTTGTGTTGTTTGACCGGTATGCCTTGTTTCGTTCGGCGGCGTGAAAGATGGGAAGTGAGTTCATAGCAACGACAAAGCTTCGATCGTTTGTTGCAAAAACTCCCCTTCGCACGGCGAGAGAAGTGTAATAGAGCTTCCATATTGCGGATCGCAACAGTTTGCAAAAGCGCCATGAAACAATGGAAAGTATAGCAGCGGAACGTTTCGATCGTTCGACCTTTGGGTTATGAGCCCAACGTGCTTCCACTACACTACGCTGCTTGATATATTGGGACGGGTTCTTAGGCTACATATCCTCGCTTACACGTGCATTGAAATCGCCGGCTGAACGCTATACCGTCATCTCGTTCTCCAAACTCTGCCTCCCTTTCTGCATATCATTCCTCTCTTCCTCGTCCCATTCTCTTGCCTCTGCGCCCACCTTCTTTCTCTCTCGTTTCGTCTCTTGTCCGAAAATCTCCTCTTCGAAAAGATTCCACGTCGGGGGCATCAGCCGAAAAGCAACCGACTCCGCAGTCGCAGGATCAGCGTTCACATGATTTTGGGGGGGGCGGGCGCAATGGTGTGGGGGGCCCGCTGGCGCGTGCAATGCAGGTGCGTGCTGGGTTTTTTCAAACTCCGAAAACTGCTCCTCGACACAAAAAGCTGTGAACAAATGAAAAACAGTCAAAACAAGATCAAAAGAAGGAAAAAAAAAAGAAAAAAAAAGAAATTGGAAGTACGATCAACAAGGGTGAATCACCATGTTGTCCCCAAATTCTCTGGAGTGAAAAAGTTAGAGACCCCCACAAAGAACAAAAGTGCACACACGCATATGCTGAGCCCAATTTGGCGCCATTTCAAATCCATTCAAATCCATTCTTGTTCTCTGTCTGTCTCCTTCCCTCTCCCTTTCTTTCCCGTCTGGCCGCTCAACACTCAGAAGTCCATCAGATTTCGAAAGAGTGTTTCACTTTCCACCAATAATCTGTTTACCCGACGCAAATGTGACGAGAATGTTTCGTATATAACCCCCCCCCCCCCCCCCCCCCCTCGCTGCCTTCAGCACAAAGAAAAATTACGCGCCCGATTCCCCTTGCCTCATCTTCGCGCCAGCCACCTCCAAGCAAACACACAAATCGACGAGGCTCACAACCAATAACGACAGAAGCAAAAATGCACCCCCGCTCACCCACAGACTCCGACTCCACCGCAACGGCCCTCGCCGCTGCATCCGCAACCGCCACAACCCCCACAAAGACCAGTACCGCTGCGGAGACCACCGCCCGCTTCTTCGCCGCCCTCGCCCACGGCGCCTCCGACCGCTCCATCCCGCTCTACCCCGCCCAGCAACTCGCGGACCCGCCGCTCCACGCCACCGTCCGACAGCCAAAACGCGCCGACCACCCTACGGCGGAAACCGGCCGCAGCAGCAGCAGCACCACCTCGGCGGCCGCGAAAAGGTTCTGGGCCGCCCTCGCCCACGGAGCGTCAGACCGCTCCATCCCGCTCCACCCCGCCCAGCGCCTCGCGGACCCGCCGCTCCACGCCACCGTCCGACAACCGAAACGTGACCAGCCTGCCCCGCAACCCGGCATCACCAGCAGCTCGGCGGCCGCGAAACGGTTCTGGGCTGCCCTCGCGTACGGCGCGTCGGACCGCCACATTCCGCTGGGATCGCCGGCGGCGGCGGCGGCCGGTGGGAAGTCGGACATCCCGCCGCCGGAGTACAGCGAGAAGAGCGTTTGATGCGGATGACTTAGTGGAGTTTTTGCGTGTTCGTTGCGTCGTCCCGTCGTCACGCAGCTGCCTCTTCCACCCCGTCGCCTCCGGGGCCTACCCCCCAACTGTGTGGGGTTCTTTCTTCGTCTTCTTATTTCTTAATGGGCCGGGGGAAGCATTGGGGAGTGGTCACCGGTACCCTGGCCGCCCACGTTTGTGTGCTGTCTTCTCCAATCAAAAAAAGTTTTTGCCCCATCCTGCCGAACTAGGAGCCTTCTACCCCCTGCGCGCTTGCTTTACTCTGTGTTTTCGTAGCTGTTGCTGCGAGCCTCTTTCTTTCTTCAGCTCTGTAACCGAATTTCCACTGTAAGACCTCATATCTGTCCAAGCAGCAAAACAAAGAAGGAAGGGGCTTTTGGATTGAGCGCTTAAATAAAACTACGCTCTCCTTGAATCTTTTGTTACCCACAACGGGAATCATTGAGTAGTTTGTCCACCACGTACTTCCTTCTTACCTCTCTTTCTCATAGTCACACTCTTTCTTGCCCTTTTCCTCTAGTGTGAAAGCAAGGAATAGATTAAAGCGATCAAAATTGCGCTGAAAATAACGCAGTGCTGTTGTGCTGGCGTGAGATATAGGGAGAATCCATTCGCAGTGCAGCCAACACTCGGAGCGGGGAAAAAATAACAAATAGTTTGGCAGAGTTTATGCCGTTGAGACGAGACCGTGAGCCCCCGGAAGGTTTTGTACCTTGGCTTTCCGGTGGGATTCGGGATTGGGAATGTCTCTCCACTCTCCAACTAAAATTTTCCCGAATCCGAGAAGTGCCCAAAAGAAAGGCTGGTTTTTGCTCCAATGCCCACAAAAATTGGGAAAGGGATCGCCGCAGCGGATTATTTCGATTGTTGTATGTTATGAGAAAAAAAATTCCACTATGTTGGGCGAGGCAAGTATTTTCCGAACATTGCTGATGCGGCTCGCGACAATAGCTGAGTAAAAGAATGGCAGCAGAAAAGTTTCGATCGCTCTACTTTTGCGGTATCAGCCCAATGCGCTTCAATAATACTACGCTCCTTTATGTCTTTATCTGTCTAAGGCTGCTGCACGAACCAGCAAACTATCTCTGATTGAACGCTCTCCCGCCATTTCGCCCTAATCTTTCCGAGCCAGCCGTCTTTCTCGTCTCTCTCCCTATTTCTACTTCATTGAAATCTCCTTCGAAAAGGTTCTTCCACGTCGGGAGAGCGTTGGAAAACAACCAACTCCGCAGTCGCAGGAACAGAGGCCACATGCCATTGTTTGGGGGGGGACGATGGTGTGCTGTATACTTTTTCAACTCCGAAAACTGCTCCCCGACGGAGTTGAAGTCAAAAAAGCCGGGGAAAAGTAATAGACAAAAGAAAGATCAACAGAAGGTGAATCACGCGCCTTTCAGACAACACACACACACACACACACGCACACGCACACAATGTTTGCGGCCTCCCCAATGCCCAATTGGCATTTCAAATCCTTTCCCTTTCTCTCTCAAGACGATCAGATTTCGAAAGGTGTTTAACTTTCCACCAATAATCTGTTTACCCGACGCAAATGAAAAAAGGTTAGGAGAGAGTGTGTGAGAGAGAGTATTTACGTGTATATAACCCCCCTCGCTCTTTCGCTTCAGCACAAAAGTGCACGCACATTTCCTTTGCCTCATCTCCGGGCCGACCACCTCCAAGCAAACACACAAATCGACTACTCCTCGCCGATCACTGCCAACCAAACAAAGATGCACCCCCGCTCACAAAATAACTCGAACTCCGCTCCAGCGACCGCCGCTGCCGCATCCACTACCACTACCGCAACTGCAGCTACGAGTACCGCCGCCGCCGCCACCGCCCGCTTCTTCGCCGCCCTCGCCCACGGCGCCTCGGACCGCGCCATCCCTCTCCACCCCGCCCAGCGCCTCGCGGACCCGCCCCTCCACGCTACAGTCCGACAGCCGAAACGCGACGCCCCTGAGGCGCAATCCGGTGGCGGCAGCAGCAGCACCACCTCGGCGGCCGCGAAACGGTTCTGGGCCGCTCTCGCCTACGGCGCGTCGGACCGTCACATTCCGTTGGGATCGGGGACGGCGGGCGCGGCGGATGGGGAGAGGGACGTTCCGCCGCCGGAGTATCGCGAGAAGAGTGTTTGATGCGGATGATTTAGTGGGGGTTGTTGAGCTGTGTGGTCTTTCGTCACGCAGGCTGTCTCTTCCGCTGTCGTATCCCGTCGTTGGCGCTGGGGGTTTTTTCTCTTCGTCGTCTTCTTCCTTAACGGGTTTGGGGGAAGAATTGGCGCTTTCCCCGGCCGCTCCCGCTTGTGTACTGTCTTCTCTGATCCATTTGCCCCGACATGTCGAAGCGGGAACCTCCTCCTACGCGCTTGCTTTACTATGGATTTTCTTAGCTGCTGATGCGTGCCTCTTTCCTTCTCCCGGTTTCGTAACCGAAGATTGTACTGTGCCGGCCACATATGTGTCCAATCGTTAAAGAGGGGGCTAGCCTTTCGCTAAGCGCTTAAAATAAAGGCATATGCTGTCCTTGAATCTTTCGTTATCCTTCCATACCGGTTGAGGTTCGCGCCACGGAAACTAGAAGAGTAATAAGTCCACCAAATGCTCTACTTTTCACTTTTCTCTTGCATAGAATGCAAGCGTAGATGTGAAAAAGATCGACAAAACAGTAGTGCCGTGTTGGGGTGGGTGCGTCCCAGAACTTCTGCCGAGACAAAAATTTCATTTCCTGTAGTCAGCCAACCACCTCAACTGCCGGGCACCCGGCCCAGCGCCTCGCAAATCCGCCGCTCCACGCCACCGTGAGACCCAGCGGTGCACCGGCGACGCAAGCACGCAGCAGCTCGGCGACGGCGAGGCTCTGGACCGCGTACGGCGCGCGTCGGACCGCCATATTAAGCTGGGATCGGCGGCGGTGGCGGGTGGGGCGAGGGACCTTCAGCCGCCAGGGTGTAGCGAGAAGAGCGTTTCAGACGGCGGGTGGGCGGGAACGGGCCGAGCGGGGGCCGCTCGCCGGCTGGCGAGTTGCTTCTAAATATAAAGGAAGAGGGAGCTGCGACTCGTCGAGTTTTTGTTTGCTTGTTTGGTTGTTTCTTTATTGTGTTCCTCACCTTTTTGCCAGACTGCCGATGGGCAGCAGAGAAGTGTCACTCATTTGTATCTCATAATGCCCCCCTTCCAAAATCAATTTTCCCTGTTTTTTCCACCGCTGCGCACCTCTTCAACGCTACTTTTTTTCCAGATGCCGGAGGCCGAACAAAAACTTCGAGAAAACCGATTGAACCACTTCAGTTATTGAAAAAGAGAAAAAAGAAAGGTTGAACCTTGCAGGCGGCACAAAAAGGACGTGGCCCGCTTTCTTTCCTGTGAAACGTCCAACACCATAGAACCGTTCCCCTCCTCCCCAGTCTGAACATTTTCAGTGCCGTCAACTTGGACTGCTACTGTGCGGCAATACAATTTCTGTTAACATTTTGCCTTCCATAGCAGCATTCCGAGCATCGGCTTATGACTAAAAACATGCGATTGCGCTAACAACATTTTTTCCGCGGTCGATATTGATATTATTTACTCAAAGCGCGGGAGTGTTTGAGGATGCCAGAAAGTGGCTTTCGGCCCGGCCTGGTGGCGGAAGATGCGCTCGGGTGAAAAAATTCAGCTCGGGACTGGGGAAAAGCCACGCGTTGGGTGATTCACAAGATAACCCTCACTCTGACTGCGCTCTGTCTGTCTGTCTCTTGCCCAATCTTCGTCTCCTTCTTCTTACCACTTGCTGCGCACAGATTGATATCACCTTCGAAATTGTCCCCACGAATCGGAGTCGGCGCATTATTCACAGGCGTGGCGTGGGGGGTGGCTTGAACGAAAAGGAGCAGAGAGAGCGAGATGTGTTGTGTGTACGCGCCCTCGTGTGAACGGCCGTCCGAACACCATAAATAAAATCATCGCGCCGTCGTTTGCCCCCACTTTCACAGACTCACAACAACAAACCAACCAAAGCACTACTATGGACGGCCCGCCCTTTTCCGACGCCGCCGCCGACTTTGCCGCCGCCGCCGCCTTCGCCCCGACCGCCGCCGCCCGCCGCGCCTTTGCCGCCCTCGCCGACGGTTCCGCCCCACCGCCGCCGACCTCATCACCCGACTCCCTGGCCCCCACGAACGGCACGCGCGACGCCGCTGCCGCCGTCGCCTCAAGCACCCCTACCAGCACTCCAAAGCGGATGTGGGCCCCAAAATGGCCCGGCACGGCAAACCGTGGCCGTGCGAACCCGTCGCCGCCAGGGAGCGACGCGCCGCCCTCGTACAAGGAGAAGACAGTGTGATTTGAGAACACTGTCGAAAAGAAAGTGGGGTGCGGGAGGTCGTTTTTGAGTTACTTCTTTTCTCTGCCTCTGTTGTAAAGCAGCCCACCCAACTGTTATGCCTCTGCTTGTCCTCATTTCCAATTATGCGCACGCTCGCGCCTTGCCGAAAACGCTTGTCACGTCTCAAGCAAATCTTCTTGCATCCCTCTTTCCACCCCCCCACCCCTAACAGCAACGACACCCTCCTTAAAATGCCTCTGTTTTTATTTCGCCCTTCCTCTTACGCCTCATCCCCTCAACCCCCAATTCTTCCTCCTGCCAACAAGCGCTGTGCTTCGTCTTTGGTTATTTCCCCGCCTCCACAGCTGCTGAGACAGCCGTGGTTGAGAAGCGTGCTGGGCTGTGTCTTCATTTTTCGAAATCACGGATGTGCAATGAGATATGATTCACATCTTCCCGAATTTCGGATATTTGCCCCTCTCATGCCTGCAGAACGAGCTGTGGAGCGCATAATCGTACAATTGATAAGTGCAGGCATCCCAATAAAAACCACACCGCGCGGTGGCAGTCATGACTGTTTTCTTTTTTCTGGTTTTATAAAACCTTCGAGCCTGAGGACGCAGCGTTTGGTTGGGGCGGCACAGTGGAAAATAATAGAGGGAGAAAAAAGGAAAATATGGAGCGACACTGTAAACAATCTACTCTGAGTGAGTGAGTGGAAGTTTGTCGTCCTTCTCCCCAACTCGGAGAGAAAGAGAAAACCTCAGTTACGAATAATTGATACATAATGATGATATGCACGCTACTATAGTTGATGATACACCTTGGCGATTATAGAATTGCAAACACCCGATACCGACTCCCAGTCCCTGTCGCTTGTAGCACCCAAGCAACAGTATCTTGTTCAAGGGAATCGCACATTTGCAGCAGTCGACAGGGCAGTAGTTTACAACCACACACACACAACTCAAACTACTCAAACGCGGGTTGTCTTGCGACGGTAAGTTTCGAAGGGAATCCGGACAATATTTCTGTCGACAACGCGAGCACATACGGTATGTGTTGTCTCTCGCTCGCTCTCTCTCCTTTTTCTTTGGGCGCCATCCCCATCATCCACCCATCCGCCGTGGACTCCACACCTCCCTCTTCCCCCACGCAGCAGCCGGCGCCCACCGCCTCCCCCCGTGACGCCGCCGACTCCGACCTCTTCTACGGCTCCGCGACGCGGCACCGCCTCGCCGCGCTGACGGCGCTCGCGGTCTCCCGCATCGTTGCGGTCCACTACCACCGGCAGGTTTCGCCGCCGCTCCAGCATCGTCCCCGCCCACCAATGGCGCACCTCGACGGCGGAGGCTGTGACTCGGGCCGCTGCTCGCCCAACACCACCGCGGCCGCCGCGCAGAGAAAATCTCAAGGAACATGAAATTCACTGTAAGACAGCAGAAGAAGGAACAGAAAAACCATAATAAAAAAAAATAAAAAAATAAAAAAATGAATGCTGCGACCATCGTATTAATAATTACCGCTGCGGTAATCGGGCCGTCACCTTGGCCGTGCAGCACCTCCAACGCAACACGCGTTACCCAAAGCGTCTGCCACTCTCCATTGCAATGGGCTCAGACTGCTGACGTGACTGATAGGAGCTCCGCTGGACCCGTTTAATAGACGGAACTGATTTGGCGAAGAGGGGTCAGCAGTTTTTCGCCAGCTCCATAACTCCTGTTTGGCGGAAGTCCATTACGTTGTCGCTAAAAAAGTCCTTTCGGCTTATTTCTCCGAATATAGAAGACGATTCCAAAAACGTCCTGCCTGCTTAAACTTGTGCTTGTGTTGCTAAACCTACGCAATGTCAACACCGAGTGGATGGGGAAAAAGAGAAACTTACATCAACACTCATCCTTCAGGAAACTATGTACAGGTATATCGCAATAACTCCTCTCACGGTCCGCAAGGATCCAGCACGTATGCTCCACGAAGAAACATGATGATGCTGCACGCAAACACCACTATCGTGGCAGCCGCCAACCCGGCAGTCCACAGGGAAACAAACACGTGCGCCGACCAAGCTTCCGCGGCCGCCTCCGCAAACGGCGTCACCTGCCTCACGCGGCCGCTCCGCACGCACGCCCGCACCGCAAGCACCGCCACGTCCACCACCAAGTTCGCGCCGAAAATCGCCGCAAACCGCCCCGCCGACGACATCACCGTCGACCCCGCCAGCCGCCGCGCGCACACCACCGACGCACGCTGAGTAGCAGACATTGCCGGCGAGTCCAGGCTGAAATACAACCACCCCGTCACCGCAGCACCCGGCAGCGCCACGTACCGCGCTGCCTTGAAGTGGTAGTCGCGCTGCGGGTCCGCGTCCACGTACAGGACGCTCTGCACGATTTGCCGGACGGTCGTCGTCGCGCACGACGACGGCGTGCGTGTTGCGACTGGCGCTGCCCCCTCTGCATGCGTGGGGGAGATCGCCGCTCCCGACCCACCTTGGCTCTGCCGCCGTCGCTGCGTCCAGCGGCGGGACGCTGCGGTCAAGACGCACGCGAGCGCCCGCAGTGCGGGGCGCGTGAAGATGTCGAGGCACAGCCCGATCCAGAAGAACGACGAGCCGACGCGGAGCAGCGCCATCGCGCCGACAAAGTCGACGCCTTGCAAGCAAGAGTGAGCATTCAGAAAGAAAAAAAAAAAAGGGCCGGAATAGATTGCTTGATCTTACCCGTCGCAATGACGAACGTGTTGTTCAGCTCCCGGTGGACTTGCACCAGCTCCTCCTCGAGCCCTTCGCGCTCCCCCGACGACACCGAGTCGTCCTTGCGGGAATCGTTGATCGTGACGACGTCCGCTGCGGGATCGCCCTCCGCGGCAGTGTCGGCGTTGACATCCCTCAGAGACTCCTTACGGGCCGCAACGGATCCGTCCGCGTCCGCGTTGCGCCGCCCAAAAAGCTCGAGCATCGTTTCGCTGATAACGGCGCCGGCGG
Organism: Zopfochytrium polystomum; assembly: GCA_025765615.1. Classification (NCBI taxonomy): domain Eukaryota; kingdom Fungi; phylum Chytridiomycota; class Chytridiomycetes; order Chytridiales; family Chytridiaceae; genus Zopfochytrium; species Zopfochytrium polystomum. The sequence goes on along the minus strand of JAIVFJ010000184.1, from coordinate 79,020 downwards.
ACTGTACGAACAGCGGTGCGAGAAACACCGCCGCGTTGATCGAGAGGCCCTTCGCCGACTGGATGTCGGCGCTTTCGAAAGCGTAAAACTGGAAGACGATCCACCACATGAAGAAATTTCCCACGGCCACTAGGGTCAGCGCAAATCCGAATGCTTTCGCGATGCGTTCGCCGATCTTGGTCTCGCGTGGAAGGAGGTAGAGGGCGCCAAAGAATGGGCCTTTGTTGGTTATTGTGGGGAGATTGTCAAAAGTCAAGCGGGCAAGATCGTTTTCACGAATAGTTCACTCGTTGTAACCCCCACTATTTCCGCACCTGGAAAAAAGGCAAAGGACATGAAACCAAAGAACAAGGCCCGCGACGTCGCAAGCATTGTGACCGTCACGATCGCCGAAAAATCGATCAGCGCGAACAGCGCGTCTCGGCCAAACAAAGCGATCCGTCCCGATCTGATGACGCTCTCGATCTGTCGACTGACAAAGTAGAACACCGACCCGACCGCTATTTTGAGCGCGAAATACAGGCACGCCGAGTCCGGCGGCTTCGTCGCGAACCCGCCGCCGCCGCCGTCGACCAGCGCGATCTCGAGGGCGGAGAATCCCCACAGGACCGGGAGCACGATCGCCGTCGCGACGACTGCGAGCTTGAGACCGTGGGCGACGTGCGTCCAGGTGATCTCGCTGTAGCGTTGCATGGCATGCACGGCGGCGCTTTTGGCGAGGAGCGAGAGCCCCGCTCCTCGGCTTGCCTGCAAACTGAAAGGATTGTCAGGAAATTTTACATGTCAAGGCAGAAAAACACTGTCCTTTTGTGACGGTGTGCCGTGCGAGAGCGGTGGCGGGCGACGATGGTGCGTCGTGCGACGCGGAGTGAGCGGAAGCAAAAAACAAAACTGTATTGTGACATGTGACAAGGGATGCAGGTGATTCTCACACATACCCCCCCCAGAGAACAGAGTGTCAGCGAGGTTACAAAAGTTTACGAGTGAAGGTCAGGGGTGAGGCGGAGCCAAGAGTTGAAAAGGGGTGGGTGGTCTTTCCAGGAAATCAAGACTGAAGAAATACTGCCAGTACGGTTGCGGTGAACAGCAAGGATTTGAGAGGGAGTTCGTTGATCAAGGGGGAGTGGAGTAAAAATATCAGGGGTACGGGAGATATACATGCGAAGTTTGTCTGGGTGGAAAACAGGGTGAACACGCCAAGTGGGAGGAAAGTCAAGGTGATAAGAAGTGCCAAGTTTGCGAAGAATTTTGAAAGGTCCGAAAAATTGAGCTGAGAGTTTGGAAGAAGGACGGCCGGTTTGGTTTGGGGGAAGGAAGTCCTTAGCGCTTACAAGAACAAGGTCACCAGATTGAAAGGGATTGGGGCGGCGATGCGCATCGGCGTAAGCACGTTGTTTGTCCTGTGCGCGAGCAAGAGCTTCTTTGGCAATGCGTATACGAGCGACGAGGTCATCAAGAGTGGGAGATTGACGAAAGGGATGGAAAGATTCAAAGGTGAAAGGGGATGTTGACCAGTGTCCAAAAAGAAAGGAGTGAAACCAGTGGAACTGTTGATGGAGTCGTTGATGCCAAATTCCACGGCAGCGAGGTGAACGTCCCAGTCTTTTTGGTCCCAGGCGACGACATCACGAAGGGCGGAAGTAACCCATGCATTCTTGTTTTCGGTCTGGCCGTCAGTTTGAGGATGGTAAGAACTGGAGAGATTGAGCTTGGTGTTGAGCAGAGTGGTGAGATGAAGCCAGAAAAGAGAGATGAACTTGGAATCACAGTCACTGATGATCTTTTGTGGAAGACCATGAAGGCGCCAAACGTTGTTGAAAAACTGGAAGGTGAAGTCGCGAGCTGTGTCAGTGGTCTGACAGGCCCAAATGTGAGTGCGCTTGGTAGCTGAATCAACGACCACGGCAAGGCTGTCATGACCGCGTTCTGTGGTAGGTAGCTTGGTGATGAAATCGATGCTGATTGTGTGCCAAGGTGCAGGTGCTGGGTCGTGCGGGTGCAGAAGACCGTAGGGAGTGGTGCGTGCAACGCGATTGCGCTGGCAAAGGTCGCAGGAACGTACGTATCGTTGTGTGTCTTGGTGAAGCTTCGGCCAGTGGTATGTCCAAGCAATTCGTTTGGTGGTGCGCTCCCAGTTTCCATGGATGGTTTCATCATGCGCAGCGGCCATGATGGAGGAGCGAAGGATGGCAGGCACGTAAAGTCTGTTTGCGTTCGTGTCCTTGAAGTAGAGAAGTCCGTCTGTGCGTAGGTAGCGCTTGAGGTGCGGACGTAGCCATGACGGAGGTTTGCGAAGTCGATCCAGCGACTCAACGATGACTTGGTAGTCGTTGTTCGTCTGGTAGTGTTGTTGAAGAAGTTGAGGAGTAATGGAAGTAATTGTACTTATCGGGGCAAGCTGTGGGGGTGAATCTGTTTGAACTGCAGCATCGGATGTGTGTCGACGACGAGAGAGTATGTCAGCAATAGAATTCCATTTTCCAGGAACCCACTCAATGTCGAAGTTGAATTGCTCGATATCTTCCAGCCAACGAAGCTGGACAGGGCGGAGCTTCGGCTGATCAAGGAGATGTCGGAGAGAGTGGTGGTCAGTGAGGACTTTAACTGTTGAACCAACGAGGTATGGGCGGTGGTGTTTAAGTCCTTCCACGAGTGCAAGGATTTCGCCCATATATGGATGGTAATTTCGTTCGGCAGAGTTGCACTTGCATGAGCCAAATGCGATGTGAAGGACTTCACCGTTGTCGTCTAGCTGATAGACATGGGAGCCAATAGCGTGTTGTGACCAATCAGTAGCTAGATAGACAGGGCGTGAGCGGTCAAAGAAAGAAAGATTTGCTGGTTGAGAAAGTTCAGCTTTGATGTCGATGAATATTTGCTCCAGCTTAGCATTCCAGTCAAATGGGGTCGCTTTGGTTATAGTTTCATTCCGCCGAAGTAAGTCTGAGAGCGGTGAGAGCAGGTGTGCTTGGCGAGGAATAAAACGATGGAGAGTATTAGCGAGTCCAAGGAATGCGCGAAGTTCAGTCCAAGAACGAGGAGATTCAAAGTCACGAATAGCATCAAGGCGAGAAGGAAGAACAGAAACATGTCCACGAGAAATGTGAAAACCCAAATACTTCACTTCAGTTTGAAGGAAACGGCACTTATGAAGACGGCAGTGAAAATTGTTTTCTCGAAGACGTTGAAGGACTGAACGGAGATGTTTAAGATGTTCGTCAAAAGTGCGAGAGAAGATTAACAAATCGTCAAGGTAGACAGTTAGAAACAGATCGACAAAGTCACAAGATGGAGTTCATAGTTGCCTGAAAGGTTGCAGGAGTGTTGGATAAACCAAGAGGCATAACTACCCATTCAAAGTGGCCATATTTAGTTCGAAAGGCAGTTTTGAAACGATCATCTTCAGTGACTAGAATTTGATGATAACCAGATGCAAGGTCAAGTGATGTGAAGAAACGTGCTCCTTGTAAACGATCAAGAATTTCAGTTATGTTGGGTAAAGCTGTGCGATCACGAATGGTGTTTTGGTTTAGAAGTCGAAAGTCAAAAACTAAACGAAGCTTATCCTTTTGATGAACAAAGAAGATAGGAGCACCATAAGGAGAAATAGAATGTCGAATGCGATCGTTTTCCAAAAGAAATTGCAATTCAGTTCGTAATGCTTCAAGTTTGTCTTCACTCATTGGATAGATAGGACGGTATGGTGGTGGCTGGTTGGGATCTTTCAAGTTGATGCGGTGGTCAGTTGGACGAGAAGGAGGAGCACCTTCGAAGGTGGAGAAGACTTCAGGAAATTCTTCAATAATAGTGCGAATCTTGGGGTCTAGTGTAGCCAAGACTGCTTTGTCTGCATCATCCGAGTCCTTGGTGGTCTTCTTGTATGGTGTTGTGACGTTGAATAATACTCCCCACTGCGCGTTGTCTTTTCGAATAGCACGACGAAAGGCTTGCGCGCTACAGAGTTCAATATCAAAGTCAGGAGAGGCACCAGCATGAAGGACTTGACCACGAAGGGTGAGGGTTTTGGATCGCCAATCAGGTTGGGGGTTCTCTTTCTCCAACCAATCCATTCCAAGAATGAGATCGTAAGCAATGCGAGTAGCGACAAAATTGTGGGAGAAAGAAAGGTTACTGAACGAGAACTTCAAGTTGCGGTGCATCGAACCCTTTAACTTTGTAGAACCGTCAGCAAGGTCAATGTCAAGAGTACGGTCCTTTCGACGATAGGGAACGAGGTGTTCACTAATGAAACTGTGACTAGCACCACTGTCGACAAGAATCTTGACCATGTGATTATTGAAAACTCCATGAAAAACGAGAAGTCGAGTGTTGCCAGGAGATTTGCGACTGATGTGATACAACTTCAAGACATACTGTGGTACTGAAACTTCAGGAACTGCTGTTACTTCTGGTACGGCGGAAGTGACTGAAGTTGAAACTACTTCTCCTTGTTGTTTCCCAACTGTGACTGTTGCGAGTTTTTTGACTGCTTGCAGTTAGGATCAGGGCACTCAGAGACAGGGTGTGTCTTTTCACGACAGAAGGTACACCAGCCCATTTTGTGATAGTAGTCACGTTCTTCATCACTGAGGCGTACGCGTCGAGAAGAGAAAGAAGAAGCTGGAGAAGAGGAAGCTGATGAAGGAGAAGTTGATGAGGAGGACTGTGCGAGCCGTGCTGCTGCAACTGCTGCTTTAGCTGCTGCTGAGGCGGCCTTCTTCTTGGCAAGAAGAGCGTCAAGGTCCATTGGATCTGAAACTTCTTCATAGCGTGGTTTGAAGGGACGAGAAACAGGAGTTGCTGTAGTTGAACGAGGCGCCGGTGTTTTGCCTTTGGCCTTATTGGAACGCCAGTGCAAGTCATCCAAACGCTGAGCTTCCTGTTGCAGCTTCGTTAGATCGGTGGAAATTGAATGAAGATCAGAATGAGTTGCAAGTTCGGACTTTAGACCATGGCGAAAGGCAGCACATTGCATTTGTGCGCTCATCGAGTTACCAAGGGAATGAAGTAGACTGTTGAAACGATGGCAATATTCACGAGCTGAGGAAGTCTGCTTAATTGTCAAGATTTGATGCGTAGCTTCTTCAAAAGCAAGTGTAGAAAGGAAGTGCTGCTGAATCCAGAGTTGGTAATCTGCCCAGGACATGGATGTTTGGACAGCTGCAGGAACATTCTGCCATTCTCGAAATGCGTGATCTTTCAAACCACTTTGCAACCAATCGACATACGACGGATGAGTGGCATAGCAAGGAGCTTCACCGTCCTTGCGGAAGTTGTTCAGATGACACTGGATTTCGCAAGACTTCAAGTACTGCGTGACGACATTAGTGCATTGGTGAGGTGGCAGTTTAGAACAAGAACCGTCGAAAATTGGAGGAGAGGCACTTGTCATTTTGAATTCTGGTAAGCGAGTTGTAACGTTCGCAGTACGATTCGCTTCCATTGCCATGACTGCAGACTGAACAGTTGCGTGCATCATTGTGACGTACGCAGGATCCGACAAAATACGTTGGACATCGGGGTTCGGAGTGTGTGCAGGTAGGATGGGTGGCTGTTGCTGCTGTGGTTGCTGCTGCTGAAAACGCTGATGAACGAAAGACTGCTGCTGCGGAAACGTGGAAGATGTTGTAGCAAGAGGAGTCGACGGGGCAGTATTGAGCGTAGGAGTACGAGCAAAAGAAGAATCCATTTCGCCTTCGTCAACGTCCGAGTCAGCGTCAGAATCTGTAGATCTGTAGATCGGCGACGGCGACGAATTCCACGGCGAGGACCCTCCATATCCTCCATACGACGACATGATGAATCAAACAAGCGGAGCGTACGAGCGACGTGGAGCAATGGATCGGAGAGCAAGTGAACACGAGCGACGACGTGGAGCGTGGGAGCAGAGCAAATGGACTGTGAATGGATCGAATGCCAAATGTGAATGCGGGAGCGCGCCGCGCACGACGGGGGCGAATCGGGCAGCGAATCGGGCGAGAGTGGATCGGACTGACAGAGCGGTGGATCGGTGGATCGAACGGTTGTACGGCGTAGTCGAACAATTGGACGAGGGCTTGGCAGCCGCTGCTACCAAATGTGACGGTGTGCCGTGCGAGAGCGGTGGCGGGCGACGATGGTGCGTCGTGCGACGCGGAGTGAGCGGAAGCAAAAAACAAAACTGTATTGTGACATGTGACAAGGGATGCGGGTGATTCTCACACACCTTTCACGTGTGCGCCAACAAAAAAAAGAGCAAACATTGAAACCCCTGAACCCTGAACCCTGAAATCCGGTTCAGGGTGGTCAATGCATGAACCCATCCAACAGATCCGTAAGGGAAGCGCAAACCAAACTTCATTTACGACTGTTGTACTTTCCTTGTAAACAGGAAGAAGCTGCCGAGAAACAACAAAACGGGGAAAGCAAAGGAACGAAGCAACGCCAAAACAGGCAGTGTGCGACCAGTAAAGGCGCAAGGATCAGGGGCTGAGATCAGTCACAGCGAACAACGTGTCACGCGGCAAAACAGTTATCTTGCAGTTGCACATGCGGTCAACTTTGGCGGGGTAAACGACAAATACAAACGTCTAATTTTCGGACAAAGCTGCAGCGAAAGAGTTGGCAGTCGAGCGCGTATCTGCAATCAGTTTGCTTGTTACCTTGAGATTCAATGAGAAAAATCGATTATGAAATTTTTTCGTAATGAGACCCTAATATTGCACTCGGGAAACAAGCACGTCCTTCAAACGCTTTTCAAGTACAAAAGCTTTTGGGTGAAGAAAGTGAGCACACTCCACGAACGGTCTTTCTGGCGCTCGCCCCATTTTTCGCCCATCCCCCCAATCGCTACCAGCGCGCCACACCACCAGCCACGATCAAAGTCAACCAAAAGGAGCGAGCACAACAGGAAGATGCGGTAAAGCGGAAAAAAAAAATCTTTATTGAGCGATTTCATGCCAAGTCAAACAGGGGCTCGTAACGAAGGTTAATTTGAGTGATGCAAGCGCAAGCAAAAAAACAATCAGGGTGCTTGCTCCTGTCACCTCGAAAACACTGAGCAAGAACACCAAAATCCTTCAGCCGCTTATTGACGGTCTCATGACGCGCCCCCATGCGTCGAAGGAGCTTGTTGTGGAAATCAAATTCTTTGTTACAATCGGGGTTGTCAATGGGGGTCCAGAAGCGACCATTCCCGCCCTCCTCACGGTATCCCTTATCGCCAGCAACGCACTCATCCGGTGCCAACCTGGGCAAAAGAGTGGCGAGCCAGCTTCAGGTCTGGCCAGTCGCCACAAGGAACTCCGCCACCAACGTGTACAATTTTTGAGACACCAAATGCGGTAGCAACTTCATAACGGATGCCGGCACGTTTGAATTTGTGGCTGAAATCGCTCTTGCTGATGGGTCGACGCTCCCAAACCTTGCAGTCGATTCCGTCTACATAGCAGGTTGGGCCCCACATGTTCCAGTCATCCCATCGGTCCTCGAGATGGATCTGTGAGTCAGGTCAAACAAAATCGTTTCTTCAAAATCGCAAGGAACTGGCCGTACCACATCCATAGTTGCGATCAGTTTCACAACAATTGAGACCCAGCGGCGGTAAGTCTTTTCTGTCGTACCAAAAGTACCAGCCGCAACTGATTCTGTACTGTAGACTTTCAGGTGGTATAGAGCCCACAAGAGGTGAAAGTGCCGAATTCCATTTTCAGTGCACCGAACCCAAATGTCTTCCCAAATGTCGACACAGGCGTTCAACGTGGCACCAAAGTGGGATTTGAACTTTCGCTCCCAGGTGGGCGTATCTGCTCCCTCAGCTGGAGTTTTCATTATGGCGGAGGCGAGAGTGATAAACAACTGAATGGTGTTGACGCGATCGTGCTCGTTTTCATTGCTTTGAGTTGACATGCCGCTTCGAGGTGACGAGTAAACAGTTGTCGTGCTGTCCACTGCCACGCTTAAATATGAGACACTTGTTTGCCAAGAAGAGCGGATAAAACCGCGTAACACCACAACTGTACTCAGCCTTTCAGCTTGTATGGCGTTGGCAAACTCGGATTTACCGCATCTTCACATTTGCTCTACCGTAGATGCAAGATCGTGGACAGGGCTTCTGACAGAAAAATTCATAGCACCTGCGGGAATACCGTAAGTGCATTTGCCCGCTCTGTCGCTTTTCCTTTCTACAATCTTGTTGCTACGGTAAATCACAAGGGGGGTGCGGTAAAACAGGGACAGAAACCAAACACATCAGTTTATGGAAAGTGACAGCAGTGATGCTGAAGCTGATCGCTGATTCAATCCACTCGCCAATGTCACTCACTTCGAAAGATTGGAAGGACGAGCACACAACCCTGCTCTTGAAGATTGTGTCGGCGCACAAGGGGCCGTTGAGCAAGCTCAAGTCGTCTGATGTGCTGAAAGAGGACACATCTGGCAAACTCGCGAAGTTCTCCCCGCAAACGCTCGCTGCAAAAGTGTCTGGAGCGACAGGTATGATATGATCATCACTCAGTTTGCGATAGGTGCGGACTGGCAATCTCAAATGACCTGGCAGTCGCTTCCCTTTCTGACCGTTCCGCTGCCTGCAGTCTCATTATCCCCGTGTCCCCATGATAATTTCCCCAACGTTTGGCTGAACACTCTGGTTCGTGATGAGCGTCTCACCCTTTCTCTCGCTTTAAAAGGCACCAAGGGTCGCTCGATCAACACTACCCCTCGACTACTCACACCAACTCCTGCCCTTCGGCAAGCAGTCGGGAAAGAAAACGTTCCCCATCCACCCAGTAAGCGAAGCCGCGTCGATGAACGATCGGGAGTCGGACGAATCAGTGGTTGAGGTTCCCAGTTTCGCAGAACTCTGCCAGATCGGATCCTACTCAACAGACAACAATGAGCGCCGCCTTGTTGTTCTGATCAGTCGGCTGTTTGACTACGATTGCAATGTTGAGGTCGTGCGAGGGACACACCTTCGTGTTCGTTTCCAGTCAAAGGCCAATGACGCAAAGTATTGGATCGACCCATCTGTTGCCCCAGAAGACCTGCTGTCCCATCCTGAGTCCCGAATGCTCCTCCAGATGTTCCCACCAATCGACCAGGAGCAGGCTGTGAAGAGCTTCACGTTCAGTGTGAAGTTGCCAGAGCCGGTCAGTGATGGAATTGTAAGCAAAAGAGGGGTGCAAAAGTCCGCAAAGCGGGCTGACGGCACAGTACTGAAAATTAGTTGTGCTATGGTAGTGACATTGAAAGCGCAAGAGGCCGTGGGGAGCTCTGTTGGTGACAACGCTTGGGTGATAGAGTGAATTTGGTCGTTTAATAAATTGGACGGTTTACTGCATCTTCCAGCCAATCAATCCACGCCGAACGAAGCAAAGTGTACTTTCGCCGCAAGGCTGTCCAAATAAGAGCTAAACATCGAGGAAAAAAAAAAAAAGTAAGAGGTAAGCAAGGAGAAAAACCTTCCTTCATTCGGTATAATTGCTGTTTTGAAAGAGTGGCGGATTGGTGATCCGAGGAAAACCAAGCGGCCCGTGGCTCAATATCGAGCCATGAAAACAGGTTTCCTTTTTTGGGGGTCCCAAGTCGCGTGATTATGGCGCAAGTTGAACTCTGACTGGTCTTGGCGCTTCGTCGACGTTCGACGTTCGCAAACATCGCGTGATTTCCCGATAAACAGTGGCGCAATCACTGTTCGAACATCGTTCGGCCAATCAGCGCCGCACGGCCTTTTTGTTTGCACGAACAAGCCGGTTCAAAATAAAAAAAGATGACGTAAAAGTAAAGCCGGCGAACTCTGCAACAGACAAACGGAAGCAGTTTTCAAAGCGTAAAGTCATATTCACACGCCCTTGAATGATTACAAAAACGAGATGGTCAAGCAAAAGAAAAAAAAAAAAAAAAAAAAAAAGAAGGAGAAAACCGATAAAAACGAAAACTCCGCTCGGCATAAATAAAAACTGTTTCCTCGTCCATTGGGCCAAAACAAACCGAGTGCGTGACTTGCCGCACAGTGACAGCTCGGCTCGGCTGAACCCCACACACACACACTCACACTAACACTGTCCAAAGGTGAAGCGAGACGCCGAGGTCACACGCCCCTCTCTCTCCGCTCTTTCCCGTTCGTCCTGACCGCTGTCGTCTCCACACCACCACCGCCACTTCACAGTTCCCGGCGCCAACAAACACAACCAACCCGCTACAATGGCCGACGTCGAGCGCAGTGACAACAACCCCGCCAAAAAGGCCGCGGACGAAGACTCCTCCGACGTCGCCCTCATCACCGTCTCGCCCGAAGAGGAGCGCCGCATCGTCCGCAAAGTCGACTGGGCCGTGCTTCCGATCCTCTGTGGCTTTTACTTCTTCCAGGCTATCGACAAGGGCAACCTCGGCCTCGCAAAGCTGTCGGGAATCCAGACCGACACGGGCACCGACGGCACGCTGTTCAACGTGGCAGTGTCCATGTTCTTCATCGGGTACGGCATCTGCGCCGTCCCGATCACCCTGGCAGTCGCAAAGTTTAACCCGAGGCTCCTGATCTCGTTCATCGGCTTTGCGTGGGGGCTTGCGGTGCTGCTCATGGCGTTTGCAAAGAACCCGGCGGGGCTGTTTGCCGCGAGGTTCTTCCTCGGCGTGTTTGAGGCTGGGATTCTGCCGTTGTCCATGTTTATCACGTCCATCTGGTACCCGCGGAAGGAGCATGCGCTCAAGACGGCGATCTGGTTCTCGTGCTCGTCCATCGGTTCGACATGGTAAGCTCTTTGTGTTGTTCGAATGATCGGGGGGCTGCTGCATATGATGAGTGCTAAAAACATTACGCACACACACACGCCCACTCCCAATCAGCGCCGGTCTCATCTCGTACGGCATCCAAAAGAACCTGACGTCCGGCTTCCTCAAACCCTGGGGCTACTTGTTCTTCATCGAGGGCGGCTTCACCATGGCCTGGGGCATCCTCGCCTTCTTCATCACCCCCGACATCCCCGAACGCGCGACCTTCCTGACCGCCGAGGAAAAGCTCGTGATCGCGCACCGTCTCGAAGCCGACCGCTCCCAAAACAAGGTCGCCTTCAACCGCGCACAATTCAAAGAAGCCTTCCTCGACATCAAGATCTGGATCCTCGCGCTGGTCTACTTCACCTGGCAGGCCGTCAACACGGCCTTCTCCTTCTTTGGCCCGCAAATCATCCAAGCCCTCGGCGCGTCCAACCTCAACGCCCAGCTGCTCAACTCGCCGTTCGCCGCGTTCAACTTTGTCATCCAGGTCGTCATCTCGTGGTCCTCCGACCGCACGGGGGACCGCTCGCTCCACCTCGTCGTCGCGGGATTGCTGTCCATCGTCGGGTACCTCTGCGTCATCTTCGCGTACCCGACCTCCGGCGACAACGTGGGGTTCTGGAGGGGGTACGTCCTGCTGTTCTTCACGTCCTTCAACCCGGGATCCCTCACCGTCATCATCGGCTGGACGACGAACATCTTTGCCGGATCGACGAAGCGCATTGTCACAAGCTCGATCATCGCCATCGCTGGAGCGTTCGCGGGCGCCGTCGGGAGTTACATTTACGAGGACTCGGACAAGCCAAAGTACCGCGTCGGGCACTCGAGCGCCATGATACTGATCATTGTGGGCATCGTCGCCGCGTTTGCGTTGCGGTGGGTCCTGGTCAGGGAGAACAGGAAGCGGGACGAGCTGTACGGGAAAGCAAAGATCCACCTGGCAAAAGACGTCGACGAGGCGTTTTCGCAGGAGTTTACCGATAAGGACCCGAACTATAGATACGTTTACTGATCCGCGGGTGCCGGTGAACCCGGGAGGCAGCTCTTCGCTCTTCGTACCCACCCCAACGATTTAATGGTTAATTTTTGTCTGCGATGCTTTCATTCCTTACGTGTTCCAAAGAACAAATTGTTTCTATGAACGGGCTCTGTTCTTCGTCAGGGCAGACCCCTTGGACAACCTTTCAAGCGTCAAAACACTTTGCCTATAACGAATGATTTTCTTCTTCTTCCTGGTTGAATATTTCGTTGTTCTTGTCATTGACATTCTTCTCTTTGGTGATTCTACCCACCCGTTACCGCCGTGACTTTTCGACACCCGCCTTAACCCCTCGCGAACCTCTTCTGCATACTACGCTCCGCTCATCGATGCAGCGCCCGAAGCTCACTGCAAATTGGAAAAAACTGAAAAAAAAATCAATTGTGAGGTTACTCCTCGACACCGGTTTTTTTTTTCAATTCCCTGCTTCTAGTCTTCACAGGGGTTTGGAATGCAAGGCCGACAGAAGCATGAGATAGGTGGAGACTGGAAAAGTGCAGAGAACTTGCTTCCGACTAAAATAATAATTTGGCCTTCCCCATGGGGCGGGCGCATGGTTGGGTCTGATCGACGGCAGGGATACGGCAGCGAGGCGAGCCCCCTCGCGCGGTCACACGCGTTCGACGAAGCGGCTGGAATGGCAATGGGTCCAAGGAGAGGAGTGGCGTCGCTGTGGGGAGAAATAGTGGGAGAGTGCGATTTAAATGAAGTCTGATAGAGAATTGTAGAGCAAAAAGAGATGAAAATAATAAGCCTCAATCTACTGATTGTAGCGAGTTTCTTGTCTTATGTGACACTCGTATTGGAGACTGGGGAGACAGATGATACTTCTGCTTACACGTCGCTTGAGAGAAGAGCACCAAACGATTGTGGTGGAAACCAGATTCCCAGTGGCTGCCCTAGCGGTGCAAACACATGCACCAGACGTAGACTTTGCGCCCGTGAGACAACCAACATGAATCCCGTGACTTGGCTCAACAATCTACATGAAGCCAGCGTGAAGGGCGCATTTGTTGCAGGTGGAATAAGGACATTCTGCTCCATTGTGGCTAACTATGGGAAACAGGCAGGATTCTTCAGACAAGATGCCAATTCCTCATCTTCGCTCGATGACGCCAACACAGTGGCAGATATCCTCTCGAGAAGACCTGACTTTGCGACTAGATGCGACATGTGCAGAGCACAGATCAACGCATTCCAACTCGCTTTGTACAATACCATCGACAATGAAATAACGAAAGAATGCTTGCAAGACCCCGAAGCCGAAACATTGAGGGAGTACCTCCAAGAACCAAGTTCAGTTCCGAATGGACTCCGTCACCAACTTAGGAAGTGGAGTGACGAAGACATCTGAAATATGACAGACGACACTATGTCCCGGATAAGAACGATTTGCGAACACATCTGCTCGCTGAATACCACGAAACGCCGTTGGCAGGCCCCCGGGTGGTCTCAGATTGTATGCTCGGATGGGCAAGAAATGGCACTGGCCAGGAATGGAGAAGGATTGCAAGTGCTTCGCGACACCCTGATGATATGTATCACCCTCTGGAAACCTCTGGAACCTTCTAGAACATTCCTTCATGGAACCTTGTGGAACCTTCTGGAACCTTCTTTGCTTTCCTGACTTGTCTTGTTGTCATTGGTATCATTGATATCCTTGTATTACTAATTGCTCTTTCTTGAACTTTCTTTGAGTCTTGACAAGGAAGACTCTCAAAAGGTATAAAAGGGGGATGGGGGACCTGTCCCACCCCTCAAGTGAATTATTGTTTCCAATACAATCATCACTCCTCTCAGTTCCTTGTCTGCCTTGCCCTGTCCTGCCATGTTCCTGACACCATAATACACTTCACCCTCTCCTACTACTCTCTGCCATTGTGTCTGACCCAAACAACATCTTCCAAGCCTTGATGGACCAATTATAAGCCCTTTCAAGACAGAACACCAACTTTTTCAAGAACAAGTCCTTCACCAGCAGCACCAGCTTCAACAACAACTTCACCAACAAGAACATCAAGCTCTTCCCTGCCCCAAGCCAACCAAGCAAGAGAGCCCAAGATTCCCAGCCCTGACAAGTTCACTGGGCTGGCCAAAGACCTCAGGAACTTTATGGCCACTGTGGAGAATGTCATCCTTCTCCAACCTTCAAGATTTCCCAGTGAGCAAGTCAAGGTTCTTTTCACAAGCACCCTCCTGTCTGGTCAAGCTCAATGATGGTACCGATCTACCTGCTCAGAGGCCTTATGACTGTGAAATTCCACTCAAGGATGAAAATTGCAGCCCACCTTTCAAGCCACTGTACCACCTCTCTCCACCAGAAGCCAAGGCCCTCCAAGAATACATTGAAGAAATGCTGAACAAGTGATTCATCCAACCTTCCAAGTCGCCAGCTGGAGCTCCCATCTTTTTTGTCAAGAAGAAGGATGGGGGACTGAGACCCTGCGTGGACTACAGAGATCTCAATGAGATGACAGTCAAGAACCACTATCCACTGCCTCTCATCTGTGAATTACTGGACAAACTGAGCCATGCAAGGATATTTTCCAAGATTGACCTCAGAGGTGCCTACAATTTGGTCAGAATTAAGCCGCAGGATCAATGGAAGACTGCCTTCAGATGCAAATACAGTCACTTTGAGTACTTGGTCATGCCCTTCGGACTTACCAATGCTCCAGCTATTTTCCAAGGCATGATGAATGACATCTTCAGGGATATTCTGGACCTTTTTGTCATTGCCTACCTGGATGATATCCTGGTATTTTCATGGGACATGTCAAGACTGTCTTGGAGAGACTCAGACAGCATCACCTCTATGCAAAGCTGGAGAAGTGTGAATTCCACAAGACCTCCATTGAGTTTTTGGGATTCATTGTGTCTGACAAAGGGATCTCCATGGCACCAGACAAGATCCAAACCATTCTTGAATGGAAGGCTCCAAATTCCATCAAGGATGTTCAAAGCTTCCTTGGGTTTTGCAACTTCCACAGAACCTTCATTGCCAACTATTCTGCCAAAGCCAAGCCTCTCACTGACCTCACCAAGAAGACCACCAAGTTTGAATGGACCCCAGCAGCAGAGCAAGCCTGGCTAGCTCTTAAGACAGCAACCACAAGTGCACCACTCCTTAAGCATGTGGATCCCTTGCTTCCCTTCACCTTGAAACTGATGCCTCAGACTATGCCCTCAGTGCTGTTCTGTCCCAGCCAAGCTCTGAGGACCCCTCTGCTCCTCTGCATCCAGTGGCATATTACTCCAGGAGAGCACAAGACATATGAGCTTGTTCCCAGAGACTTCTACCGGCCAGGCATGAGGAAGTACATCAAGAACTATGTCAGCAGCTGTGAAACCTGTCAAAGAAACAAATCCAGCAGACACAAGCCCTATGGACTTCTGGAGCCCCTCCCAATTGCCATCAGCCCTTGGTCATCAATATCCATGGACTTCATTGTGAAACTGCCCCCATCCCATGGATTTGACTCTATCCTTGTGCAGAAGGACAAAGTTAGCCCATTTCATCCCCTGCACTGAGAATATAGATGCACAAGGAACAGCAGACCTGTTTTTGCAGCACATATTCAGGCTCCATGGGCTGCCTCAGTCAATCATCAGTGACAGAGGACCACAGTTCAGATCTCAATTTTGGAAAGCACTCACAGCAGCCCTTGGAATCAAGTCTCAACTGTCAACTGCTCGTCACCCTCAGACTGATGGACAAACAGAAAGAACAAACCAGACTCTGGAGCAGTATTTGAGGTGCTATGTCAGCTATCAACAGGATGATTGGCCCACCCTCCTTCCCCTGGCAGAATTTGCTCTCAACAATTCTCTCCACTCAAGCACCCAGCTATCTCCTTTCTTTGCAACCTATGGCTTCAATCCAAGAGGAGATCTTCTGGGACAAGAGACCCTATCCAATATCCAAGCTCCTGCTGTGGCTTCACACTTGCATAAGCTCAAGATCATCAGCAGCTTCCTGGACTCCACCCTGAAGCAAGCCCAAGAAGATGCCTCAAGATTCGCCAATTCTCACAGAATGGACCATGACCTTGCTGTGGGTCAGCAAGTTTGGCTTCTGAGGAAGAACTTGCAGACCAAAAGACCAAGTCCCAAGCTAGACAACCTCAAGTTGGGACCTTTCAAGATCTTGGAGCAAATCAATCCAGTCACCTTCAAGCTGGATCTCCCTGCATCCATGAAGAACCACCCAGTTTTCCATGTCAGCCTTTTGGAGAAGTTTGTGGCCAATTCCATTCCAGGCAGAGTTGTTCCTCCTCCTCCTCCAGTTGAGGTAGAAGATGAAGAGGAATTTGATGTTGAACAAATCTTGGACGCCAAGTGGTTTGGAAGGACACTCAAGTTCCGTGTCAAGTGGAAAGGTTACTCAGATGCTGACAACACCTGGGAACCTGAGTCAAACCTCACTCACTGCCAAGACCTTCTGCTCAAGATCAAGACCAGGTACCCCACCAAATTGCAGAAGAGGCCTAAAAGGGGAGATGATGTTATGAATCACCCTCTGGAGGGTTACTTCTTTTGCATCAGCAAGCAGTCCCCATGCCTGTCTGTGGTTGAACCTTCATTGCCCAGCAGAAAGGCTTCAGCATGGGCCACAGCTCAAATACTCTTACAACTACTGGGGCTTGGCAGTGTTCTATGTTGCAATTGTTTCCCACTTTTTGGTCTCCTTCAAGTAGCTGAGGCCAGTTTCCTGTTGGAAACATAACTGGCGCTGGTCAGTGGTACTAGAAGTCAAAAGTCCGCTGGTTTATTGATCCAGTTTCCTTCCTTCAGATTCTGCATCCAATTGTGACAAAATTTGATGAGAGGATTGCAAACTGTTGCCCCAAAGACTCAGTACCAATAGAGAGGGCAGCCTCACCCAAACTAAGTCTCCACCCTCCTGTAAGGCTGCAGTCTGCTTATCTCAAAATTGGTTCTTTTGTTGTTCTAACTTAAAATCTGGCCAAAGTTGGCATTAAATGGGCACTGAAAATACCACATTGTGTGCCTACAGTAAAACCCAACAAATTTTATGAAAAACTCAAGAAATATCCAAGATCATCCGAAATATCCAACAAGAAGCAGATAATTAGGATACTTTGCCTTTTCTACTTTCTTAATCAAATTTCTTTGGATTTTGGACACAACATGGAGTTCTCCAATGCGTATTTTATGCCAGCTTTGGCAGGATTTTACAAATTTTTTTGGTGGAGCTAGTGAAAAAAAATAAAATAAAAAGAAAAAAAACCCAATAGAGATAAGCAGACTACAGCCTTACTCTCCCTGGGGCTGAAGGGCTCATTGTTGCAGTTGGGGAAATCTTTCTCGATTGTCACACGAAACCAAATTGAACCCATGCTTTGGAATCCACACATTCCTTGCACCTACGGCGGAAAGGGAGTCGGAACTGAGTACCTCAAACACTGTCAATGATACTTTTATGGACTGTGTAGGTCTTCAAATGACCCCTACGTGATTTGAACACGCAACCTTTCGATCTGGAGTCGAATGCTCTACCATTGAGCTAAGGAGTCCAGACAGTGGCTGTTCCAGATCTAAATTATTACATTTTTGTCGTTGTCATGTCAATGGATTGTCATGACTTGTCCACTGCCAGATATTCTGCATTCCATAAAACTTGTCTTAGAAAGGATAAGGACTCACCCTGATCCTTAATACTGCATTTCCTATGTGATTCAATTTGATTCAATCCTCCAAATGGTTTTGTTATCTAATTTGGAAAAACAGTGGCACAGACTGGCACAATGGCACTGTAGGTTGCCCTCCTCAAGTTGTGGAAGGTTTGAACACCCACTGGTGTGCCATTTCCAGACTGCTGAGGTTTGTGGCCTGCTAGACGCTCCATACAGCGCAAGGCCTGGGGAGCGAGGTGATGGCAGACAACAAGCAGCAACAAACAGAACTCAGCTCTGTGTGCTAATAACATAAGGGCATGATGGAAGGAAACAAAAAGAAGAAGAAAAGGAAGCTTTCTTCTTTTCCTTTTTTTTTTCTCTGCACAGAAACAGTCTGGAGCCAAACAGCAATACAAATTTATTGAATCAACTTGTACCCATCAAAACGAATTGCAATTAAGCCCCTTGCATCATTTATTTGCTATGCTTTGACAAAGCAATCACTGCCCAGTGTAGTTAGAAAAACAAGAGAAAAAAACTTGCTCAGCGTCACCTTCCTCTGTTTGGCACCACCACCAACCAGCCTCCCCTCGACACTCCAGACTGATTGTGGGTGTCTTCAAGGCCCCCACCATCACAATTTCCACTGTAGGGAGATTGTCCACCCAAATTTTGAGGCTGCACCTGGATTCGAACCATGCATTCTCAATACACATTGAAAATTGACGGGAAAAATTAAGAATTGACAGGAAAGCGCGGGAAAGTGCGCACATGAAGTCGACCTCACCTTGCACCGTGTTGGGCTGCACATACACAAGTACGAAGCGCTTCAATACAAACCGCCATATTGCGAGAAACCACCCCTTTGCGAACACCCTCTTGAGACTAAGGGTGTTTCGCCACCGACCAGAGGATAGAGCATACTGTCGTAGGCACAGTCCAGCTGCCTCAAGGGAGCGCAATCAAGACAAGCGCTGGAAGGCCCGCTACATTCAATATCACTTGTTTGTACGCATAACTCACGCAAGTCAGCGCTAATTTTCGTTTTTGTAGAAAGAAACACTGCTGCAGAAGATTTCCACCAAGGTAAACCCTTCGGCCCGCCAGCCCACAGCACGCTTTCAGCGCGCTTGCCACCGGCGGTAATCGCCCTTACGGCTGAGCTGAGTGCAGAGTGGGACGCTCGTTTTAATCCCCGAATCGAGTTTGACCTCCTTGAAGCTCTCCAGGGACATTACATATAACGGTTTGGCCTCGTATATCAGCCAAACCAACAGCAACTGGTTGGATGCAGCGGAAGCCGCGCAGGAAGCTCTGTGTCAAGGAGCGGCAGCGGTAAATGGCCTGGAAGACATTTGATCCATTGCGGTTGGCGCTAAAGTGGGTGCTGGTGCTGGTGAGCAACAGTCGTCGTGGTCGGTGTGCGGAAGGTGGGAATGACGGCAAATGCAGTTGGTGGGACTGCAGTGGTTGAGGTTATTGGCGTGAGGGGTGGCGGTGAAGCAGTTGACCAGAAAAGCGGCATTGTGCACGAAAGGGTAAAAAGCTTATCTCGTTGACCAAATCAGAGAGCCTACCAGGTATCAAGTGGTGGGAGGGGTTTGGGAGGGCACTAGAGCAAGATCGCCCATGAGCTGCCCAACCCAGAGCCAACGACAGACAGCCGAAACGACCTGAGCACGCCAGCAGGCATGGCAATGGTCAGGCTGGCCGTCTGGCCGATGTGCACAAACTGAGTGGGCTGATTGGGCTTGCCGGCGGCCGGCGAGGGCCACGGCAAGGTTCTGCAGCATCACGTCTGGGGCTTCGAGTGGGCCTGCGAAAAGTCGGTCACTGCGGAGTCTGTGGAGGAGTCCAGGACAACGTGAGCATCGAGGCCAGCGACAGCGACCAGGAAATCAGGGCGGCGTGCACATGGGGTGGCGGCAAGGGTGCACGCGATGCGAGCAGTGAGCAGCGCTGAGGATGAGGATCGTTCAACCTGCGGGCAGCAGTTGAGCACAGCGTTTCCGGGCCATCCAGGAGCCTCATAGTCGAATTGGTGAGTGCAGCAGTGCGGTGCGGGTCGGGGCGGCGCCGTTTGGCAGGCAAACGCGGTCGGAGAAGGATCCGCAGAGCAAGGCGAAGATGGGATGGGTGGCAGGTCTGGAGGCAAGCTCCGCCGTCGCCGCTGCCCCATGGTGGAGTAGTGGCGGCCCAAGGCGCAGCCGCGCAGGAGCTGGAGCACGCTTCGAGGGCGATGTTGCACCAGTGTTTGGCTGCTCCCTTTGCAACGTTCAGGGAGAGGCTGGTGAGCTTTTGCGGTGCAGAAAGAGAAGTCTCGGGTGCGGCCGTTTGACATGACTGGTGGGGCCAATTAGAGAAACTGGCTTTCTGGCATTTTCTCACTTATTAGGGGTTGTCAAACCCCTTCCCTGCACAGACTGGTTTAAAACGAAATGGATTCCACTTTGCACTGTTTTTTATTTCGTTTCCAACGAAATGAAAGTTGGTGGTCAAACCTGGCGATGGCGATGGCAATGGATATGGAGAAGGGGAGAGAGGACGAGAGGCAGACTGAGAGACAAACCACCTAGGCCCCCATTATTGGAAAGATTTCCATGTGCGGCAACCTTCCAAAAATGGGAAACAAAACATGATAAACAATGCTGGTTTGCAACGAAAGTCTTTCCAACGAAAGCTCCTCGCAAGGAGCTTTCCGCAAAAGAAACGTTTTGATGGGTCCAAAAAGGCAGTTTGCAACGGTGGCGGAAAAATTGTGCAACGTTTTGTTTGTCTGTTCCCAACAAAAAAGAGGGGGGTTTGACAACCCCTATTGATTTTCCCTTTTCCCACACCCCCCCCCCTGGTGCCACTAATTGAATGTGGAAATGAACCGGGGGTCCCAGAATCAAAATCTGATGTGATAACCCCTACACTATGCAGCCATGCCCTGGGCAGCAAACTGTAACGACCATGTTTGTGGACAAAACTTCGCATCAGATCCTCTTTCCAGAAAAAAAAAAAAAAACAACTTCAGCAGAGCCCACAGACAGAGCTTGTTTCAGAGCTAAAATGATCAAAAGTGGCAGTGGCAAGAGTGGTTCAACCTCTAAGGCGAGACTTTTCTTGTTTTTGACTGTTTTTATGGGCAAAACTAAATGCAAAAAGCAATTTGGGAACGCAGGAGACTGACCTGACAAAGATCGGGACAAAAAAGAAAAGAAACCTTTTTATCTTATTCTTTGCTGCCTTTCAGCATATCAAAAACTGTCACGCTTGGATTGCTGTTCAAACAAAATGGGAAAAGTTTTTCCGGACAAACCAACAGACCCCCCTTTTTGTTTTCTGCGCTGCGTTGATCACAATCTGCACACAGCAACCCTTTAAACGAAGTAGCAATATTTGTCCCTTTTTTCTGGTCATGGGGAGGACACAATTACACCTGAGGTGCGTCATGCTGGAGCCTCACGTGGGAAGGATCAGGCTTTCTCTCCTTGAAATTGACCCCCCACCAGGTGGGCTCTTGAAAACAAAGACCAGAGTGTTTATAATGGAACTTTTTGGAACAAAGTTCTAGTCATGTAATGCTGCAGGTGTGGTCCACTCTGAGCAAACTGACCAACTTTGCTGTTCTTTCTGGAAAATGCATTGGAGAAGGTGAGAGACTAGTCAACAGAGTAACACTGGGTATTTGCAACATTCATTGGCATTGCACAACAGTGGGTTCAGTGGTAGAATTGTTGCCTGACACACAGTAGGCCTGTGCCCTCAACACACTGTCTGTCCAATACCTTTTTAGGGCTCTGGAGTCACCTTCCTGATTTGGAAACTGAAACCCACACAAGACCCCTTCACCAGCCCAGCCCCCAATCTTTTGCCAACAGCACAAACACCACAAACAGACAGTAGAGCTTGGACAAGAAAGGGAGAACTTGGTCACATCCAGACTCGAACTGGAGACCGTCTGTGTGTTAGACAGACGTGATAACCAACTACACCATGTGACCAGTGCAGTCACTTCATGGAGTTTGCGAAATGTTGTGGGAAGAACGACAACAAAGTTTAGCCAAGTAAACAAATAGGAGCCTGATTCTTAAAAAACCAAAACTGCTTTCCTGATTAAGTGCAAGTGGTATGACTTGAACACAGTTCTGGAGTATGCACACAATCAATGGGCAGTGCTGGAGAACAGCTTCCTTTAAGGCTGACATCTGAGAAAGTTGTAAACAGTCTACTCTGAGTGAGTGTGGAAGGAGTGAATGAAGTGGAGATGTGTGTTTGTGGGTGGTCCGTCTCCCCAACTTGGAGAGAAAGAAAAAAAAACCTCTGTTTTGAATTATTGATACATAATGATGATATGCACACTGTAATAGTTGCTAGGCAAGGTTGACCGGCACAGGGTAAAAACCTCTCCTATATTATCTGCTTGAGCAGAGGAGGAGGAAAACTGTTGACACTTGGTTTCCGTTCCACTTAATACTCGGAGTATTTGTCATCAGCGCAAGCCAGTGCCCATGTCTGCATTGATTGTCAGGAACAGGGCAGGACAGGACAAGGCAGACAAGGAACTGAGAGGAGTGATGATTGTATTGGAAACAATAATTCACTTGAGGGATGGGACAGGTCCCCCATCCCCCTTTTATACCTTTTGAGAGTGTTCCTTGTCAAGACTCCAAGAAAGTTCCAGAAAGAGCAATTAGTAATACAATGATACCAATGATACCAATGACAACAAGACAAGTCAGGAAAGCAAAGAAGGTTCCAGAAGGTTCCACAAGGTTCCATGAAGGAATGTTCTAGAAGGTTCCAGAAGGTTCCAGAAGGTTCCATGAAGGAATGTTCTAGAAGGTTCCAGAGGTTTCCAGAGGGTGATTCATAACATCATCTCCCCCTTTTAGGCCTCTTCTGCAACTTGGTGGGGTACCTGGTCTTGAACTCGAGCAGAAGGTCTTGGCAGTGAGTGAGGTTTGACTCAGGCTCCCAGGTGTTGTCAGCATCTGAGTAACCTTTCCACTTAACAAGGAACTTGAGTGTTCTTCCAAACCACTTGGCATCCAAGATTTGTTCAACCTCAAATTCCTCTTCACCTTCTACCTCAACTGGAGGAGGAGGAGGAACAACTCTGCCTGGAATGGAATTGGCCACAAACTTCTCTAAAAGGCTGACATGGAAAACTGGGTGGATCTTCATGGATGCAGGGAGATCCAGCTTGAAGGTGACTGGATTGATTTGCTCCAAGATCTTGAAAGGACCCAACTTGAGGTTGTCTAGCTTGGGACTTGGTCTTTTGGTCTGCAAGTTCTTCCTCAGAAGCCAAACTTGCTGACCCACAGCAAGGTCATGGTCCATTCTGTGAGTGTTGGCAAATCTTGAGGCATCTTCTTGGGCTTGCTTCAGGGTGGAGTCCAGGAAGGTGCTGATGATCTTGAGCTTATGTAAGTGTGAAGCCGCAGCAGGAGCTTGGACATTGGATAGGGTCTCTTGTCCCAGAAGATCTCCTCTTGGATTGAAGCCATAGGTTGCAAAGAAAGGAGATAGCTGGGTGCTTGAGTGGAGAGAATTGTTGAGAGCAAATTCTGCCAGCGGAAGGAGGGTGGGCCAATCATCCTGTTGATAGCTGACATAGCACCTCAAATACTGCTCCAGAGTCTGGTTTGTTCTTTCTGTTTGTCCATCAGTCTGAGGGTGATAAGCAGTTGACAGTTGAGACTTGATTCCAAGGGCTGCTGTGAGTGCTTTCCAAAATTGAGATCTGAACTGTGGTCCTCTGTCACTGACGATTGACTGAGGCAGCCCATGGAGCCTGAATATGTGCTGCAAAAACAGGTCTGCTGTTCCTTGTGCATCTATATTCTCAGTGCAGGGGATGAAATGGGCCAACTTTGTCCTTCTGCAGATGACAACAAGGATAGAGTCAAATCCATGGGATGGGGGCAGTTTCACAATGAAGTCCATGGATATTGATGACCAAGGGCTGATGGCAATTGGGAGGGGCTCCAGAAGTCCATAGGGCTTGTGTCTGCTGGATTTGTTTCTTTGACAGGTTTCACAGCTGCTGACATAGTTCTTGATGTACTTCCTCATGCCTGGCCAGTAGAAGTCTCTGGAAACAAGCTCATATGTCTTGTGCTCTCCTGGGTGTCCAGCTGTTGCTGCGTCATGCCTTGTCTTGAGTATCTCAAGTTTTTCCTCTTCTTGGCTGATTTGAATCTTGTGAGGCTTGGGGTCCTTGGAAATAGCATGGGCCCACACACTGTCAGGAAGCAATGAAAGGTGTGTCTTGGATGGTGGGGTGAAACCATCTCCCCCTTCAGGTGCAAGGTCTGTTCTTCTTGACAGGGCATCAGCCACAGTGTTAAGGTGGCCAGGAGAATAGCACAGCTTAAAGTCATACTCAGAGAGCAGTTCAGCCCACCTGGCATGCCTCTGCTTGAGCAACCTCCTTGCCCTGAAGAAGGTGAGGTTCTTGTGATCAGAATAGACAGAGATGCCTTTAGAACCAGCCAAGTAGTGTCTCCAGAATTTGAATGCTTCCACAATTGCAAGCAACTCCTTGTCATGGACTGTGTAGTTACACTCAGCACTGTTCAGCTTCCTGGAGTAATATGCCACTGGATGCAGAGGAGCAGAGGGTTCCTGAGAGCTTGGCTGGGACAGAACAGCGCCAAGGGCATAGTCTGAGGCATCAGTTTCCAAGGTGAAGGGAAGCAAGGGATCCACATGCTTAAGGAGTGGTGCACTTGTGGTTGCTGTCTTAAGAGCTAGCCAGGCTTGCTCTGCTGCTGGGGTCCATTCAAACTTGGTGGTCTTCTTGGTGAGATCAGTGAGAGGCTTGGCTATGGCAGAATAGTTGGCAATGAAGGTTCTGTAGAAGTTGCAAAATCCAAGGAAGCTTTGAACATCCTTGATGGAATTTGGAGCCTTCCATTCAAGAATAGTTTGGATCTTGTCTGGTGCCATGGAGATCCCTTTGTCAGACACAATGAACCCCAAAAACTCAATGGAGGTCTTGTGGAATTCACACTTCTCCAGCTTTGCATAGAGGTGATGCTGTCTGAGTCTCTCCAAGACAGTCTTGACATGTCCCATATGGCTTGCAGTGTCAGATGAAAATACCAGGATATCATCCAGGTAGACAATGACAAAAAGGTCCAGAATATCCCTGAAGATGTCATTCATCATGCCTTGGAAAATAGCTGGAGCATTGGTAAGTCCAAAGGGCATAACCAAGTACTCAAAGTGACCGTATTTGCATCTGAAGGCAGTCTTCCATTGATCCTGGGGCTTAATTCTGACCAAATTGTAGGCACCTCTGAGGTCAATCTTGGAAAATATCCTTGCATGGCTCAGTTTGTCCAGTAATTCAGAGATGAGAGGCAGTGGATAGCGGTTCTTGACTGTCATCTCATTGAGATCTCTGTAGTCCACACAGGGTCTCAGTCCCCCATCCTTCTTCTTGACAAAAAAGATGGGAGCTCCAGCTGGTGACTTGGAAGGTTGGATGAATCCCTTGTTCAGCATTTCTTCAATGTATTCTTGGAGGGCCTTGGCTTCTGGTGGAGAGAGGTGGTACAGTGGCTTGAAAGGTGGGCTGCAAGTTTCATCCTTGAGTGGGATTTCACAGTCATAAGGCCTCTGAGCTGGTAGCAGGTCTGCCTTGGTCTTGGAAAACACATCAGCATAAGGGAGATATTCTTTTGGTAGCTTGGATGCCAGCAAAAGGTCTGATGGGTCCAGGTTGTCGTGCTCCTCAGCAGTGGGGCTTGAATTCTTGACTGGGAACTGTGATTCTTGAATCTTTGACTGAGAGTTCTGTTCTTGGCAAAGACTGTGAGCTGTGGAACTTGAATCTTGAATGTGGACTGTGAACTGTGGTACTTGAATCTTTGACTGTGGGTTCTGTGAACAAGAGTCATGGCCATGACTGTGAGCTCTATGAGCTCTACTTGAATCTTGACTGTGAACTGTGAACTGTGGAACTGGAGTCTTGGCTGGCTGTGAATCTTGAATCAAGGGCTTGAGAGCATGAGACTTGGGGGCTTGACTTGAGTTTTGGGTGACTGTTCCAATTGGTGGAGGTTGGACTTGACCAGTGACCCAATCAATGGCAGGGTTCTGGGCTTGCAGCCATGGTAATCCCAGGATGACAGAGAATGTGGGTGAGCCAAGATCCAATACTTCCAGATTGACCATGGATGGTGGAAAGTCTTGGATGTGGAGGTTTAGCTTGGTTTCATGGCTGATTTCCTTGAACAGAGCATGATTGGCAAAGTGGACCTTGAGGGGTGTGGATTTCTTGATCGTAGGAATGGCACAAGACTTGGCAAGGGTGGCATCAATGATGTTGCAGGATGATCCAGAGTCTATAAGGGCCTTGGTTGTGATGGTTGACTTGGGTGAGAGTTGAATCTTGACATCCATGGTGAGTTGGTGGGGCTTGGAATCTGAGGTGTTTGTGGTGCTGGTGGTGGTGATGAAACAGGGGCAGCTTGGAGGAGGGTCCAGGGAATTGCCCCTCAGTGAGCCTGGACCTGGGAGTTTGGGTGCTTCTTCCTTGGGCAGTCCTTGACAGCATGCTCCTTGGAGCCACAGTAAAAACACAGTCCCTGTTGGGCCCTCCTTGTTTTCTCCTCTTGGCTCAGAGGACCCTTAGGAAGTGTCTCAACTGCATCCACTTGCATGGGTTCAGGAACTGTAAGAGCTTGAGGAACTGGGGTAGGTCTTGATGTAGTTCCTACTTGTCTTTGCTTCAGCCTCTTGGAGTAGAGTCTGTTGTCAATCTTGATGGCAAGGAGAATGTACTCTTCCAAGGTCTCAGGGATGTGCAGAGACTGGGAGAGCATGTCTTGGATAGACTCATGGAGACCATCATGGTACAGCTCCATCAGAGCTGCATCATTGTATCCACAGTCTCTGGCTAGTTGCTTGAATTGGTTGGTGTAGGCCACACAAGATTGCTTTCCTTGCTTGATATGCTTGAGCTTGGATCTTGCTGTCCAAGATGCGTAGGGGTCACCAAAGGTAGCTTCCAGCCCCTCCCAGAGCTCTTGCAGGGTGGTGGGTGTGCTTGGGAGAGATCTGTACCATGATTGAGCTTGACCAGACAGGAGGGTGCTTGTGAAAAGAACCTTGACTTGCTCACTGGGAAATCTTGAAGGTTGGAGAAGGATGACATTCTCCACAGTGGCCATGAAGTTCCTAAGGTCTTTGGCCAGCCCAGTGAACTTGTCAGGGCTGGGAACCTTGGGCTCTCTTGCTTGGTTGGCTTGAGGCAGGGGAAGAGCTTGATGTTCTTGTTGGTGAAGTTGTTGTTGAAGCTGGTGCTGCTGGTGAAGGACTTGTTCTTGAAGTTGGTGTGTCTGTCTTGAGAGGGCTTGTAATTGGTCCATCAAGGCTTGGAAGGCAGTTGCATCAGGGAAGGTGTTGTTTGGGTCAGACATGATGGCAGAGAGTAGTGGGAGAGGGTCAAGTGAATTATGATGTCAGGAACAGGGCAGGACAGGACAAGGCAGACAAGGAACTGAGAGGAGTGATGATTGTATTGGAAACAATAATTCACTTGAGGGATGGGACAGGTCCCCCATCCCCCTTTTATACCTTTTGAGAGTGTTCCTTGTCAAGACTCCAAGAAAGTTCCAGAAAGAGCAATTAGTAATACAATGATACCAATGATACCAATGACAACAAGACAAGTCAGGAAAGCAAAGAAGGTTCCAGAAGGTTCCACAAGGTTCCATGAAGGAATGTTCTAGAAGGTTCCAGAAGGTTCCAGAAGGTTCCATGAAGGAATGTTCTAGAAGGTTCCAGAGGTTTCCAGAGGGTGATTCATAACATTGATGGTGACTCGCTCTCCCATGGGCATCGTGAGAACAATATCTGACAGTCACAATAGGTTCAGGTCCGTCTTGTGCCTCTTGCTGCTAACCAGTCAGTTTTGCCTAACAAAAGTGGAGACCGGACCTCTGCCAGATCTGCTCCAAACCTCTGGCAGATATGGTGGACAGATATGGTTTCTGCCCACATCTGCCTCACAGATAATTCCCAGTCACTGATATGCAAAAGGACCAAATATCTGCCCAAATCCGCTGACATAGTCCAGACATCCACCCTCCACCAGATATCTGGGTCTTTAAACAGATATGAGAAAACCATGTCTGTGTGTATTCCTGGATACGGAGCTCTTAGTATCTGATCTGAATCCAGCCAGCCTTAGCCGCCTTCCTGGCTGGTTTCAGATTGATTAGAAAATAACCCAGAAATGCAGATCAATGCAGAAAGCGCTCCCTGCCAGTAAGGCTCAATAATGGGATAGAACAGGCCCACTTCCCGCCAGCCATGCCTTCTATCAGAATCGAACTGGTTCTCCTGCCGTCAGGATTCACTCCTGGTACTTTGGAAACGCTCTCCCAACTGAGCCAAGAAGGCTGTTTTTCAGCATTCCCCGCTGCATTGTTCCAAATCGTACAATATTCTTGTAGTTGCCATTGTGTAAATATCATACTGGGGAAAGACTCTGATTGAATTCCTTCTTGGTATCCATTATCCTTCATAGATACACTGCCTTGATGAGCGGCCAAGTGCACACTAGTGGATGGCGGCAGATGGCTGAGCGGTCCAAGGCGCTACGTTCAGGTCGTAGCCTCGAAAGGGGTGTGGTTCGAATCCCACTCTGCTCATTCCTCTATCGATCACTGTGGTATCCTGAAAGCCTTGGTGAGTGACGCACTTCCAAAGTCGAAATCAACACTCCTCTCAGTGATAGGACGACAGACAGACCTGCCAATGCAAAGAAATCACTAGTTTGTCAGCATTTTGTTATTTCTGGCAATTTTTCAGCTGACAGTCTCTGGCCCTGTCTCACTCACCAAAATTTTCAGGATATCTCTGTGAATAATTTTGCCCTCATGTCTCTGTTGGGTGTCACCAATGGTGTCAAGCCACTTCAGACCAAAAAGTCTGCACAATTGGAGCCACACAGTCCCATTTTCTTAAGGGATCACCTGTCCATCAACCCCCACCTCCCAATTGCGCTGCAAACACTTAATCCACTGTGCTTTGTCTACTTTCCAATCACAAGCCGCTGTCACCCCTCTCTTCCAGTCTTTTAGCCGATAAGTTGCTGGCTCAAGCCAAATGCAGCTGAACCCAGGCCGTCTAGTCTAGCCACCTCGTAAAGCACACCGTTGTTCCTCAGCAAGTGGGGTTTCTTACCCTTACATCTGATGGAATCTGCAATTTCACTATCGAAATCACAACAAGACAGTCAACAACAACCAATCACATATCACTAACAGTCGCTTCCGTTTTCTCCCCTTGGCCCCGTTCGCCTCGACTCTCAGTATCGCAGTTGTTTGCCGAGCATTTAAATTAAAATAAAATTGCTCACCTCCACCACCACACACACTCCACACCTCCTTCTCAGAAATCGGCGGAAAGGACATCCTTGTGATCGCAACTACGTCACCTCGGGTTCGGCCACCAGTCCAGCTGGGGCTGCGCGGCGTCGGTCATCTCCATTGTCCGCATGATCCTGCCCAAGGATTTGAACGAAGTGTGCGGTCGAAACTTTGAATAAACGTCAAATTCACTACTTTTTTTTGCTTCTTTCAGGTTTCTTTCTTCCGCGAACAGGGGTGCAAATAAATGGTGGTGCGGGGCTTGCATTTTGGAAATCTGTCGTTCTGAACTTCCAAAGAGGTGTGCGTATGTATGCGATAGACTAATTAGACATGCACATTCACATCCATTCCGCAAGGGAATCGACAATCACACAGCTCCCGCGCCCTGGTCCTTGCGGCTCATTCACCCCTCCTCGTCGTTGGTAGCTTCCACTCCGACCACACGGCCCCCACGGGCGGGGAGCAAGCTGCAATGGAAGAACAGCCAAACCGGTCTCATCTTGCAAACTTACTGCCCCACGAAATGTGCATGTAATAGACGTTTTTTGGGTTTTTTTTTTTTTTTCTCGTGGTTTGCTTTTCTCCCGTTACGGGCGCAATTTTTTTTTGCCGGCGAGAGTTTCGCCCCTGTGATCACACTCCCGCGCTCGCGCACCTTCACTAACTAACACGGCTCAGGTGATGACACACTGGGGGCACTTTTAGATCAGATCTCCGCGATGCATGGTTTGGTTGAGATAAGCGGAGGCGGGGCGCGCGCGTGGCGGCCGCTGGTTGGCTGGCCCTGCAATACTTGTAAAAAAAGGAGGAGTCCAAACCTCCCCGATGCAGGCAGGGGAAATGGCGCAATCCGATTCTTTGTTCGTCTGTGATAGCCACGAATGAAAAAGGCACTTACTTGTTGTGTCTTCGCTGATCGATTGATAAACCCAAACAAAAATTTTTTGGTCAGGGAAGGACAGATCGCGTGCTTTTTCGCTACAGTTGCGCCATCCAGACAGAAAGTGTATGCATTATGGGACGAGGGCCGAGACAGACGACGTCACTGGCAGGTGGAAATCAGCCGAAGGGAAGAGTGTTTGTTCAGTTAGCCCGTTGGCTAAAAAAATCGAAGAGGAAGGAGAGAAAAAAAAAAAGCTCCGTCTCCGTATAAGGAAGAGCGGCTCCTGTTTCCTCTCTAGTCCCGTTGGATCTTCCCCCTTCACGGCGAACGCGGCAAACGCAAAACCGCACTCCCGCATCCACCACCACCACCACCTACCCGCAAAATCAACCCAACATGGCCGACGTCGAGCAGAAACCCGCCAGCATCAAAAAGGACGCGGACGACTCCGACGCCTCGACCGCCGACGTCGCCCTCCTCACCGTCTCCCCCGAAGAGGAGCGCCGCATCGTCCGCAAAGTCGACTGGGCCGTGCTTCCGATCCTCTGCGGCTTTTACTTCTTCCAGGCTATCGACAAGGGCAACCTCGGCCTCGCAAAGCTGTCGCTAATCCAGACCGACACGGGCACCGACGGCACGCTGTTCAACGTCGCCGTGTCCATGTTCTTCATCGGGTACGGCATCTGCGCCGTCCCAATCACCCTGGCCGTCGCAAAGTTTAACCCGAGGCTCCTGATCTC
The DNA here is from genome assembly GCA_025765615.1 of Zopfochytrium polystomum. Taxonomy (NCBI): domain Eukaryota; kingdom Fungi; phylum Chytridiomycota; class Chytridiomycetes; order Chytridiales; family Chytridiaceae; genus Zopfochytrium; species Zopfochytrium polystomum. Next base: position 48,586 of record JAIVFJ010000184.1, on the reverse strand, counting down.
GTTCATCGGCTTTGCGTGGGGGCTTGCGGTGCTGCTCATGTCGTTCGCACGGAACCCGGCGGGGCTGTTTGCCGCGAGGTTCTTCCTCGGCGTGTTTGAGGCTGGGATTCTGCCGTTGTCAATGTTTATCACGTCCATCTGGTACCCGCGGAAGGAGCATGCGCTCAAGACGGCGATCTGGTTCTCGTGCTCGTCCATCGGTTCGACATGGTAAGCTCTTTGTGTTGTTCGAATGATCGGGGGGCTGCTGCATATGATGAGTGCTAAAAACATTACGCACACACATACGCCCACTCCCAATCAGCGCCGGTCTCATCTCGTACGGCATCCAAAAGAACCTGACGTCCGGCTTCCTCAAACCCTGGGGCTACTTGTTCTTCATCGAGGGCGGCTTCACCATGGCCTGGGGCATCCTCGCCTTCTTCATCACCCCCGACATCCCCGAACGCGCGACCTTCCTGACCGCCGAGGAAAAGCTCGTGATCGCGCACCGTCTCGAAGCCGACCGCTCCCAAAACAAGGTCGCCTTCAACCGCGCACAATTCAAAGAAGCCTTCCTCGACATCAAGATCTGGATCCTCGCGCTGGTCTACTTCACCTGGCAGGCCGTCAACACGGCCTTCTCCTTCTTTGGCCCGCAAATCATCCAAGCCCTCGGCGCGTCCAGCCTCAACGCCCAGCTGCTCAACTCGCCGTTCGCCGCGTTCAACTTTGTCATCCAGGTCGTCATCTCGTGGTCCTCCGACCGCACGGGGGACCGCTCGCTCCACCTCGTCGTCGCGGGATTGCTGTCCATCGTCGGGTACCTCTGCGTCATCTTCGCGTACCCGACCTCCGGCGACAACGTGGGGTTCTGGAGGACGTACGTCCTGCTGTTCTTCACGTCCTTCAACCCGGGATCCCTCACCCTCATCATCGGCTGGACGACGAACATCTTTGCCGGATCAACGAAGCGCATCGTCACAAGCTCGATCATCGCCATCGCGGGAGCGTTCGCGGGCGCCGTCGGGAGTTACATTTACGAGGACTCGGACAAGCCAAAGTACCGCGTCGGGCACTCGAGCGCCATGATACTGATCATTGTGGGCATCGTCGCCGTGTTTGCGTTGCGATGGGTCCTGGTCAGGGAGAACAGGAAGCGGGACGAGCTGTACGGGAAAGCAAAGATTTACTTGGCAAAAGACGTCGACGAGGCGTTTTCGCAGGAATTTACCGATAAGGACCCGAACTATAGATACGTTTACTGATACGTGGGGTGCCGGTGAACCCAGGAGGCAGCTGTTTGCTTGGCAAAAGACGTCGACGAGGCGTTTTCGCAGGAGTTTACGGACAGGGACTCGAATTTTAGATATGTGTACTGATTTGGTTCGGTTTGTTTCATCTATGGGGGCTTGTTGTGTTTGGTCTGTTTTTGTTCGGTTTTTAGGTTGCGTAGCACAGCGGCAGTCGTCTCCAGCTCCGCTTCGTTCTCGTTGTCTTGCTATTTGTTTTTCTCGTTGCTGTTGTTGCTACTGGTCTTGTCTCCCACGACTATTTTATGATGGTTTGGATATAGAATTTCAATTTGCCAAATCCATGATGCGCATGACACACAATCGGGGCACTTGTCCGACACCGCAGCCTTTTTTTGTTTCCTTCCCTTTTTTTCGTACTCCCTCCCCATGTTTCCATGGCTTGCCCACAGAAACGGGGGGTTCTGTGCACCTTTTTAATCAATTTTTGGCTGATCGCACGAAGAGCTTGGGCAAACCCGTGGGGAGGGGAGAGGGGTGCAGCGTGAGCAACGAGCGTCGCATTCTTCAGCACCGATGCCTTGATAACTTCTCTTACTCCTCACCACCCCTCGTGGGCAAAGTAAAGAAAACCAAAAAAAAAAACCAGCAGATGTTATCGTTTTTAGGACACGCCCATCCGGAGCAGGACGGCCATGAAAGGTAGCTAGCTGCCTGTTGCCCACTGCCTGGGGGCCTCTGTGGAGCCTATGTGTGGTCGGGATACGCCGTGCAATAACGTTTTATTTTTTTAATTTTTTTTTTTTTTTTTTTTTTTTGCCCAGTCCAGAAATGGCAACCAACCAAAACATCTGTGGGCCAGCCAGTCTTGGGTACAACATTTGTAGAAAACGTTGTGAAAAGTAGCAAATGTCAATTAAACAATACCGAAATATTTCCATGAAACACGTAACAATCATCCTGGATGACATGAACAACAAACAACCCACGGCCGCACACACCGCACACTCATGGCACGAAAGGTTGGATCTCGCGTGGTTGTGCTTGCTTTGGTTTTGTTCTGTTTGTTTGTTTGTTTGTTTGTTTGTTTGTTTGTGACGAGGCGAGCGGATGTCAGCGGCACGTGGGTCGACCGACCGGTTTGGGTGGGGTTTGAGAAGGAAGACAGTCGAGTGGTTCAGGATTTGCCACGGTCCGTCAGTCCGCCAGTCAGTCAGTCAGTCAGTCTGTCTGTCTATCTGTCTGTCTGTCTGTCTGTCTGTCTATCTGTCTGTCTCTGTGGCCAGTTGTGAGTCAGGCGGAGCAGCTTGCCAGCCACCACACCCAAACTGGGAAATCCAAAAGAAAGACAAACAGAAAAAAAAAAAAAGAAAAAAAGAGAAGAATAAGTGAAGGACAAGCGAACAAGTCAGGTCAGCTGCTGCTGAACCCTCTTTTACCCACACCCCCCAAGGAGAGGAGCAAGGAGTGAGCTGCCCTTCCTTCACCCACTACCACCACCACCACCACCACCACCACCACCAACTCCCTCGCCAGCTGCAGCATCGACCATGGTCGCCACTTCCTCCTCTTCTTCATCGTCGGCATCCACGCCTCCTCCGATGACTATCGAGCAGGACCAGCTCCTGTTCTTGCTTCAACTCCTACACTCCCAGCAGGTCCACCAGGCCGAGCAGCAGCAGCAGCAACAGCAACATCAACAGCATCAACAGCAGCAACAGCAGCAAGAGTGCAACCGCCACCAGCAGATGCTGCCGTTCTCCGTGAGTCGCCAGCAGGAGGACATCTTTGCGGATCCGTTCTTGATCGCCAGCCAGCTGCCGCTCCAGCCATTGTCTCTTCCTTCGCCCCCTCCTCAGTCGTCCGCGTCGCCGTCCCTCCGCTCCACGTTGGTAGAGCCACCCCCACACCCTACCGACAAGGACCACCACCACCACGACCACCACCAAGCTGCCGGCATTGCCACCCCGCATTACGACGGCCGCGGCAGTGTCTCGCCATCGCCCTTGCCCGTCTCCGCAGCGTCGTTATCGTCGTCGGCCCACCCTGTCGGCAGCCTAGGTAAAGTCAATTTTGCATGCTGTTGCTCATATCGCATGAAATCCATCGATCTGTTTTTGCTCGTCTGACTCTAGCCCCCATATAAAAACAACACCACGCGCGCACAAATTCCCTCTGCACAAAACCTGCTCTCTTTTGCCCTCTTTTCTTTCGTTCGACTCCCACCGACTGCTCTGGCATGTCCTTCATTTACACCGAAACAGACCCTGCATTCTTTGCCGATCTTCTCCAAACCAAACCTTTTGCGTCCGCGCCTCCTCCCGCCGCTGCCACGCCTGCGTCTGTCTCTCATCCCGCTCAGATGGAGTCCCTTACGCTTGCCTCGATGGTCGACGACCCTTTCTCAAGCCTCGCCTCCATTGCCCTAGAGGCGCCTCTGCCTCTCCCCACACCACCTCCCTCTCGCCACCCGCACGAGTTATCTGTACGGCACCATCCGGTCGCTCGCATGACGAATGCTCATCTCGCCAACAAAGGGCGCTTCGAACCTGTAAAGCTGCTCTCGCCGGCGTGGAAAACTGCTGCGCCCCTCCGCCCAAAGGGCTCCAGCCGTGGATCCTCCGCCGTCACAAGCGGGCTCGACGGCACTGGCGTTGGTGTAAGCTTGGACGATCTCCTTGGTCTCCAGATGCAGTTGCGCAATGAGTACCAACGTGAGCAACAACTACCGTCCCACGTACTTCCTATCACTGCGTCCGCTCCCATGCCGTTTGAGTCAGTTGTTGCGCCCGTCGCAAAACCCTCGATCAAGTTCCCGGGGACCTGGAACCCTTCTGTTTCATTCGAGTCCCCGCTGCTTCCTCACTCGCTGCAACAGCTGCACCAAACTCATCCCATTGAGCATCTATCGTGGCTTTCACCGACCCCTCCGATCACTCCCCCCGTAACCACGACCACCCCAACGTCGCCCCCGAAGTCAACAAACACCACACCCCCCCCGCACGCTTTCATTCAACGTCGGCCATCACCCCCGTCCAAGTATGACCCGTGGGTCCGGCTTCCAACAGATTCGACCTCAAGACCGCTCCACGTGGTGGCTAGCACGAGCAGCACCCGAGCTCCACCGACCGCCATCAACAGAGGGCTTACAGTCACACCACCAACGGAGGAGAGCGAAGCCAAGGCACAGTCCCTTTTCCCGCCCCGACAGATGCCGTTGGCTCAACCGCAACAACGGCAGTCGATGTCCGTGTCGCGGCCACTGACCCCCCCGTCCAAAGTGGCGTCCCCGACTATTGCGGAACCTGTCGGTAACGGAACAAGTCGATGCGTGGAAAGTTTTGCTCCGCATCACTTCCGAGAGCTCCAAGATGTACAGATGAGGATGCTGGAGGAAGTGTGGCGGACAATGCCTGCGCTGGTAGAGGACGCTCCGCAAGTCGGACTAGGAATCAAGAACGACGCGAGACTTTTGTACCGCCAGGACACTGCCCCCATTACTGCGAGTGTAGAACTTGTAAACAAGTTTGCGGACGGAAGCGCAGGAAAGAGAAAGCGCTTGGAATCCGCCGGTGGTTATCCCTCGGTTTGCGAGCCGGTTGTGTCAACACCGATATCGCCCCACGTTTCTACGGCGGATGGTACCGATTCTGAACGGCCGGCTGCCGTCCCGAAGCGACCGCAAAGGAAGCGACCCGCAAGGGCAGCCGTGTGTCAAGATGATGGCCCGTCGCGGACGGCGGCACTTGTTGAGTCCGCAGCCACTGTCGTCCCACTAACCCCGCCGTCTCTTTCGACGCCGAGCTCCACGGTTGTTTCCACGCTACCGCAAACATTACCGTCGGCATCCCCGGCCACGCCGTTGGCCGACGTGCAGTCTCCCGCAACAGCTCACCACCGCCCTGCAATTACGTTCCTACCTTCATATCGCCCGATACTTATTCTTCCGTATTCTCCGCTTCCGTCTCCGTTACAACAACGGACCGGCTCTGGCTGCAGTGATTCGAGCTCTCAACAAGGAAACCAAGTTGCGAATCCGTTTGCACTGATCCGAGTAGTCGCCGGACCGAATCACAGTGCTGATCCGAGCAATGTCGTGATCTCTGTGGAACCAACCCCGTCAAGGGACGTGTGCGCGGCGTTGCGTGTTGGTGGTGCTGGAGGGAACGCGAGCAGCGCAACGAGTGGCAACGGGCACGGTGGCACTGGCGAGGAGAAGCGAAGGAGGGCCGTTGAAAGTATTGCTTGGGGTGGCGATGCCTTGTCGGTTGGCGACGCAGAGGGAACGAAAGAGGAGGTCGTGGCGCGAATGGGTAGCGCCTGGGAGGACGTCGTTCTTGCGGCAGCGACTTCAGCGGTCGGATCAAGTGTGTCGCCTGTTCCTTGCGAAGGCGTCGTCTACCTTTGTGGTGTCGAGGGGTGGTGAGCAATCATTGGTTTTTCCGCTCTGTCTTATCTTTTGCTGATCGTAACCTCGAACACTTTACCCGACACCATCCAACCATGCAGCGGCAAACCGTTCCCATCACACACTTCGCTGAAGTCCCACTTGACGTGCCACACGCCGCCGACGCTCCCGTGTACTCTGTGCCCCCTCCTTTTTAGGCGCAATCACGACCTCGTGCGGCACATGCGCTCGATGCACGATGCAGGCAAACCCCATGGTTGTAAGACCTGCGGCTTGCGCTTTGCCAGGGCTGATGCGCTCCGGCGGCATGTTGGCGGTGGATGTGTCGCGACGGGGGGAAGCGGCAGCGGAGAATCAGAGGGAGACGGCGAGGCTTCAATCGACGGCGGAGGACACTCTGGTGTTGGTGCGGACGGCGTTGTAGTCGGCAATTCGAACAATGGTGGCGAGACTGAAGGTGTCCGAACGAAGAGGCGGCGCGTGGGCGGAAACGGTGGGACCGCGTCAGGGGCAACCGATAACGATTCAAGTGAAGCGTTTCGACGAAGTGGCGGCGGAGGTAGAGGAGGGGCTGCTGGCGACGGCATGACGGCGATGGAGTGGCAGGGGTCCTCCGTCCTCCCGAACGTCGAGTGGCTTGGCATGATGGTCAATGCGGCGACGGAGCTGCGCGGCGGAATGGACGGAGGGAGGTGATTGTTGCGCGCCGACCGGGCGTTTTCTTGGGCCAAGCCCGACGAATCACATCGCATCGCATTGGTGAAGGCGATGTCTGTAAATGTTTTTTCCCCTCTTTCCTCCTCTTCCCCCTGGCTTTTCCACCCTTTTCTTTTTTGCATTCTTGGTGCTGGACCCGGCTTCTTTTTCTTATTTTTGCTGCCCCCTGTTGCTCTGCTTCACTTCTTCTCCCGAATGCTTTGTTTTCCAGTTTACCCTCACCAACCCGGCAATTGCATCTCTGTGACACTCTTCCAGTTTTCCGCCTACCTCTCTTCCTTTTTGCGCGCGCCGTTCGCTTCGTTCGCTTTGCTTTACTCTGCAGTCAGTCAGTTTAGTTTTCGTTGTCGTATAGATCACGCTGGGTGGGACAGTCCAAGCCCCTGAATAACAAGAAGGCTGAGTTTAGTCATGTTTGTCTGGCAAAAGATGCGTCGGTCTCAACAAAAACAAAAAAAACGTGAAGAGCGACGGCGGACTATTATTCAGCAGTGGAGACAGACACACGTTGTTTTATTTTCTTCTCTCAATGGTGCCACAGCTGTGTGAGAATCACCCGCACCCCTTGTCACATGTCACAATACAGTTTTGTTTTTGCTTCCGCTCACTCTGCATCGCGTGACGCACCCACGTCGCCCACAACTGCTCCGTGCCGTCCACCACTGCTCACGCACGGCACACCGTCACATTTGGTAGCAGCGGCTGCCAAGCCCTCGTTCAATCGTTCAACTACGCCGTACAACCGTTCGATCCACCGATCCACCGCTCTGTCAGTCCGATCCACTCCCACTCTCGCCCGATTCGCCGCCCGATTCGCTCCTGTCGTGCGTGGCGCGCTCCTACATTCACATTTGGCATTCGCTCCCGATTCGCTCCCCGTCGTCACTCGGTTCACTCGTTCTCCGATCCATTGCTCCACGTCGCTCATACGCTCGAATCAGTCCGATCCATCTGCGCACTCGCTTGTTTGACTCATCATGTCGTCGTTTGGAGGATATGGAGGGTCCTCGCCGTGGAATTCGTCGCCGTCGCCGATCTACAGATCTACAGATTCCGACGCTGACTCGGACGTTGACGAAGGCGAAATGGATTCTTCTTTTGCTCGTACTCCAACGCTAAATACTGCCCCGTCGACTCCTCTTGCTACATCATCTTCCACGTTCCCACAGCAGCAGTCTTTCGTTCATCAGCGTTTTCAGCAGCAGCAACAGCCGCCCATCCTACCTGCACACACGCCAAACTCTGATGTCCAACGTATTTTGTCGGATCCTGCGTACGTCGCAATGATGCACACAGCTGTTCAGTCTGCAGTCATGGCAATGGAAGCGAATCGTACTGCGAACGTTACAACTCGCTTACCAGAATTCAAAATGACAAGTGCCTCTCCTCCAATTTTCGACGGTTCTTGTTCTAAACTGCCACCTCACCAATGCACTAATGTCGTCACGCAGTATTTGAAGTCTTGCGAAATCCAGTGTCATTTGAACAACTTCCGCAAGGACGGTGAAGCTCCTCGCTATGTCACTCATCCGTCGTATGTCGATTGGTTGCAAAGTGGTTTGAAAGATCACGCATTTCGAGAATGGCAGAATGTTCCTGCAGCTGTCCAAACATCCATGTCCTGGGCAGATTACCAACTCTGGATTCAACAGCACTTCCTTTCTACACTTGCTTTTGAAGAAGCTACGCATCAAATCTTGACAATTAAGCAGACTTCCTCAGCTCGTGAATATTGTCACCGTTTCAACAGTCTACTTCATTCCCTTGGTAACTCGATGAGCGCACAAATGCAATGTGCTGCCTTTCGCCATGGTTTAAAGTCCGAACTTGCAACTCATTCCGATCTTCATTCGATTTCCACCGATCTAACGAAGCTGCAACAGGAAGCTCAGCGTTTGGATGACTTGAACTGGCGTTCCAACAAGGCCAAAGGCAAAGCACCTGCGTCTCGTTCAACTACAGCAACTCCTGTTTCTCGTCCCTTCAAACCACGCTATGAAGAAGTTTCAGATCCAATGGACCTTGACGCTCTTCTTGCCAAGAAGAAGGCCGCCTCAGCAGCAGCTAAAGCAGCAGTTGCAGCAGCACGGCTCGCACAGTCCTCCTCATCAACTTCTCCTTCATCAGCTTCCTCTTCTCCAGCTTCTTCTTTCTCTTCTCGACGCGTACGCCTCAGTGATGAAGAACGTGACTACTATCACAAAATGGGCTGGTGTACCTTCTGTCGTGAAAAGACACACCCTGTCTCTGAGTGCCCTGATCCTAACTGCAAGCAGTCAAAAAACTCGCAAAAGTTACAGTTGGGAAACAACAAGAAGAAGTAGTTTCAACTTCAATCACTTCCGCCGTACCAGAAGTAACAGCAGTTCCTGAAGTTTCAGTACCACAGTATGTTTTGAAGTTGTATCACATCAGTCGCAAATCTCCTGGCAACACTCGACTTCTCGTTTTTCATGGAGTTTTCAATAATCACATGGTCAAGATTCTTGTCGACAGTGGTGCTAGTCACAGTTTCATTAGTGAACACCTCGTTCCCTATCGTCGAAAGGACCGTACTCTTGACATTGACCTTGCCGACGGCTCTACAAAGTTAAAGGGTTCGATGCACCGCAACTTGAAGTTCTCGTTCAGTAACCTTTCTTTCTCCCACAATTTTGTCGCTACTCGCATTGCTTACGATCTCATTCTTGGAATGGATTGGTTGGAGAAAGAGAACCCTCAACCTGATTGGCGATCCAAAACCCTCACCCTTCGTGGTCAAGTCCTTCATGCTGGTGCCTCTCCTGACTTTGATATTGAACTCTGTAGCGCGCAAGCCTTTCGTCGTGCTATTCGAAAAGACAACGCGCACTGGGGAGTATTATTCAACGTCACAACACCATACAAGAAGACCACCAAGGACTCAGATGATGCAGACAAAGCAGTCTTGGCTACACTAGACCCCAAGATTCGCACTATTATTGAGGAATTTCCTGAAGTCTTCTCTACCTTCGAAGGCGCTCCTCCTTCTCGTCCAACCGACCACCGCATCAACTTGAAAGATCCCAACCAGCCACCACCATACCGTCCTATCTATCCAATGAGTGAAGACGAACTTGAAGCATTACGAACTGAATTGCAATTTCTTTTGGAAAATGATCGCATTCGACATTCTATTTCTCCTTATGGTGCTCCTATCTTCTTTGTTCATCAAAAGGATAAGCTTCGTTTAGTTTTTGACTTTCGACTTCTAAACCAAAACACCATTCGTGATCGCACAGCTTTACCCAACATAACTGAAATTCTTGATCGTTTACAAGGAGCACGTTTCTTCACATCACTTGACCTTGCATCTGGTTATCATCAAATTCTAGTCACTGAAGATGATCGTTTCAAAACTGCCTTTCGAACTAAATATGGCCACTTTGAATGGGTAGTTATGCCTCTTGGTTTATCCAACGCTCCTGCAACCTTTCAGGCAACTATGAACTCCATCTTTCGTGACTTTGTTGATCTGTTTCTAACTGTCTACCTTGACGATTTGTTAATCTTCTCTCGCACTTTTGACAAACATCTTAAACATCTTCGTTCAGTCCTTCAACGTCTTCGAGAAAACAATTTTCACTGCCGTCTTCATAAGTGCCGTTTCCTTCAAACTGAAGTGAAGTATTTGGGTTTTCACATTTCTCGTGGACATGTTTCTGTTCTTCCTTCTCGCATTGATGCTATTCGTGACTTTGAATCTCCTCGTTCTTGGACTGAACTTCGCGCATTCCTTGGACTCGCTAATACTCTCCATCGTTTTATTCCTCGCCAAGCACGCCTGCTCTCACCACTCTCAGACTTACTTCGGCGGAATGAAACTATAACCAAAGCGACCCCATTTGACTGGAATGCTAAGCTGGAACAAATATTGATCGACATCAAAGCTGAACTTTCTCAACCAGCAAATCTTTCTTTCTTTGACCGCTCACGCCCTGTCTATCTAGCTACTGATTGGTCACAACACGCTATCGGCTCCCATGTCTATCAGCTAGACGACAACGGTGAAGTTCTTCACATCGCATTTGGCTCACGCAAGTGCAACTCTGCCGAACGAAATTACCATCCATATATGGGCGAAATCCTTGCACTCGTGGAAGGACTCAAACACCACCGCCCATACATCGTTGGTTCAACAGTTAAAGTCCTCACTGACCACCACTCTCTCCGACATCTCCTTGATCAGCCGAAGCTCCGCCCTGTCCAGCTTCGTTGGTTGGAAGATATCGAGCAATTCGACTTCGACATTGAGTGGGTTCCTGGTAAATGGAATTCTATTGCCGACGTACTCTCTCGTCGTCGACACACTTCCGATGCTGCAGTTCAAACAGATTCACCCCCACAGCTTGCCCCGATAAGTACAATTACTTCCATTACTCCTCAACTTCTTCAACAACACTACCAGACGGACAACAACTACCAAGTCATCGTTGAGTCGCTGGATCGACTTCGCGAACCTCCGTCATGGCTACGTCCGCACCTCAAGCGCTACCTACGCACAGACGGACTTCTCTACTTCAAGGACACAAACGCTAACAGACTTTACGTGCCTGCCATCCTTCGCTCCTCCATCATGGCCGCCGCGCATGATGAAACCATCCATGGAAACTGGGAGCGCACCACCGAACGAATTGCTCGGACATACCACTGGCCGAAGCTTCACCAAGACGCACAACGATACGTACGTTCCTGCGACCTTTGCCAGCGCAATCGCGTTGCACGCACCACTCCCTACGGTCTTCTGCACCCGCACGACCCAGCACCTGCACCTTGGCACACAATCAGCATTGATTTCATCACCAAGCTACCTACCACAGAACTCGGTCATGACAGCCTTGCCGTGGTCGTTGATTCAGCTAAGAAGCGCACTCACATTTGGGCCTGTCGCACCACCGACACAGCTCGCGACTTCACCTTTCAGTTTTTCAACAACGTTTGGCGCCTTCACGGTCTTCCACAAAAGATCATCAGTGACCGTGATTCCAAGTTCATCTCTCTTTTCTGGCGTCACCTCACCTCTCTGCTCAACACCAAGCTCAATCTCTCCAGTTCTTACCATCCTCAAACCGACGGCCAGACCGAAAACAAGAACGCATGGGTTACTTCTGCCCTTCGCGATGTTGTCGCCTGGGACCAAAAAGACTGGGACATTCACCTCCCTGCCGTGGAATTTGGCATCAACGACTCCATCAACAGTTCCACTGGTTTCACTCCTTTCTTTTTGGACACTGGTCAACATCCCCTTTCACCTTTAAATCTTTCCATCCCCTTTCGTCAATCTCCCACTCTTGATGACCTCGTCGCTCGTATACGCGTTGCCAAAGAAGCTCTTGCTCGCGCACAGGACAAACAACGTGCTTACGCCGATGCTCATCGCCGCCCTGATCCCTTTCAATCTGGTGACCTTGTTCTTGTAAGCGCTAAGGACTTCCTTCCCCCAAACCAAACCGGTCGTCCTTCTTCCAAACTCTCAGCTCAATTTTTCGGACCTTTCAAAATTCTTCGCAAACTTGGTACTTCTTATCACCTTGACTTTCCTCCAACTTGGCGTGTTCACCCTGTTTTCCACCCAGACAAACTTCGCATGTACATCTCCCGTACCCCTGATATTTTTACTCCACTCCCACTTGATCAACGAACTCCCTCTCAAATCCTTGCTGTTCACCGCAACCGTACTGGCAGTATTTCTTCAGTCTTGATTTCCTGGAAAGACCACCCACCCCTTTTCAACGCTTGGCTCCGCCTCACCCCTGACCTTCACATTGAGCTTACTGCTCGTAAACTTTTGTAACCTCGCTGATACTCTGTTCTCCGGGGGGGGTATGTGTGAGAATCACCCGCACCCCTTGTCACATGTCACAATACAGTTTTGTTTTTGCTTCCGCTCACTCTGCATCGCGCGACGCACCCACGTCGCCCACAACTGCTCCGTGCCGTCCACCACTGCTCACGCACGGCACACCGTCACAACAGCCCCGCGAAAAATCGGTCAGCCGAAGCAGCAGCTTGTAGTACTTAATATGAAGACAGACTCGACGAGAGAAACCACAGGGCCGCCTCAGAAGCAGAGAAAGGCAGACCGGCAGGCAGAGAGGGCTGGGGGCTGGACAGACACGGAGGAACGGACGCCACACAGCCAGCCCCGCCAGCCCCCTGGCCGAACAACGCGTGTGCCGCCCTGAACGTGTGCGTCAGTATTATATATATATATCATGTGATGTATTTACACCCTCCTGCTGCTCGCCGCCTTCATCGTAACACTGAATACAACAACAACTTGCCCACGTATCCAAACAAATGCGCTCCTCCTCCTCCTCCTCCTCCTCCTCGGTCGCCGCCATCCTCGCGTCGTGCCTCGCCGCCCTCATGCTCGCCGCTGCAAACGACCCCGGCAGCCTCGTCGGCGCGTGCGGCAGCTACGGCCCAAAGTCGTGCACCCCGCTCGGGCAGCAGGGCTTGTGCTCGGCAGCGGGTAAGCAAGCGAAGAACAGCAACAACAAAAGGAAGAAGAAGAAGAAGAAGAAGCCCCTCGCCCCCACCGGTCGCAACTCTTCACTCGCAATCCCCACCATCTTGACTGACATGGCCGGGCTCATCCTCTCACCAAACAACAAAAAAAAAAAAAAAAACAAAAAAAACAAGCCCCCGACCCCACCTGCCTCTGCGACTGCTGCCCGGCCTCCAACACCTGCGACCAGTTCGTCACCTCGCGCTGCCGCAACGACATTTGGACCTACGACCTCGTCCTCCGCGCCGGCGCCGAGGCGACAAACACGAACGGCACGATCGTCGCGACCCAGGGATCCACCCTGGCGCTCGTCGAGGGAGAGTTTGTCTCGCTGTACGTGGACGCGACCGGCGCTGCGTCGGCTGGGGTGGATGTTGCGAACTCGCGTGAGCCGTTTTTTCTTTTTTTTTTTTTGTTTCTTTGTCGTTTTGTTCACACCACTCACACACCCCAACACACACCAAAAAAAAACAAAAAAAAAAAACAAACAAAAAAAACAAAAACAAAAAACCAACAACAACAACAAACAAAAACAGGCTACCTCGTCACCGACCCCTGCTACAGCCCCGACCTCGCCGCCCACGGCCTCGCCGGCGGCGTCCTCGGCGGCGGCCGCGTCATCCTCCGCGGCTTCCCGCGTCTGCCGACTACAGACCCCAACGGCGTCCCCGTCCGCATCGTCCTCTCCGAAGGTGCCATCGGCGTGCACGTCATTGAGTTTGCGATCACCGTCGCGCCAAAGGGGCCTGCGTCGCCGTCGTCGCTGTCGGCCGTGGGAACCGCGTCCGCGACGGTCGTGTCGTCCGCCTCGGCGTCGGCGTCGACGGCCCAGAATGCGACGCAGAGCATCTTTTATAGCGCCGCCGCGGACAACGCGGGCGTGCGCGGATGGCTCCTCGCGGCGGCAGCCGTTACCGCCGCCGCCGCCGTGGCCGCCGTCCCTGTCGTTCTTGCCTTGTGAAGGGGGGTGGGGGATTTTACGGAGAATAAACTTTATTTTGCTTTGCACCTGGCATGGATGCCTTGCACGCTGTCGGGTTAGGGGGGGGGTCCAGTCACTTAGGATGGACGAACCCCCAAGAGCAGCTCGGAGGAAGGTTCTCCAAATAATCGGCTGACAAAAAAAACAAAACACACACACACACACACACACACACAGACAGACCCAGACCATGACGGCGAGACTGTGCCCCGCCGACACCGCCGCCGCCGCCAACACACTCCCATCGTCGCTGTCGTCGTGGCCGGGCATCTGGCGGCCTGTCGACGTGGGCCCCACCGCGTCCCCCGCCTTTGACTTCTCGCTGTGCTTCGAGCTGCTGTGAGTGTGCAAACCGCGGTGCTTGTGTTCTCTTTGGTGGTTTGGGGCTTCTTTGTCTGCTGATCGCGACCGTTCATTTGCGGACAAACACGCCCGAGGTAGTATTCTTTCGCTCGTGCCAGATATCCTGGTCGTGCTGTTTGCCATCTTTCGCTGCATTTATCTCGCCCGACGGAGCGCACACTCATTCAAACTCGGATGGCACGTTCAGTTGAACAGGGTGAGCGATTGAGCAGCACTTTCGAGTACTACAAACATTTAACTACAGCGGGCGAATGCGAGCTAGGCCGTCGCTGCCACCAGCGCCGCAACTTCGGTCGCTTACCTCACTAGCGTCGCATCGCTGTCCACAGCCAATGTCGTCTCGGGCTCGGCCCACGTCGCGGCTTCCCTTGCCGTTGCCGCTGCATTGTTCGTCGAGCATACGCGCTTTCTACGCGCCTCCACCGGATTGATGATTTATTGGCTTGTTTCGGCCGTCGTGCTGGCGATTCAGATCCGGTCCTTTGTACTTGACGTAAGGGAGCTTTTACGGCCTGTGTTTTGCAGATTGCTTAACAGTCCTGTTTGAATGCACATTTATGTGATTTAGGAATACTCCGACGCCAAACCGGTGGCTTTTACTCTCTTAGTGCTTCAGTTCGCCATGACGATCGGTAATTTCGTGCTGGAGAACTTGACCTTTGCCAAAGACGAAGGGGGAAACCGCCAGAGGCCGTTCCCTTTTGGAGGGAATGTGAACGTTTTCAGCCGTGTCACATACTGGTACATGCAGGTAAGGGTATTTAAACGTTTATTTGTTTGGGCGACCATTGACAATGGACGTCAGCAAATTATGATCACCGGCGCGAAACGTCCCCTTGAAATGAGCGATCTCTGGTGAGACTTTAACATGGCGAGTACTTTTAACGCTTCCATGCACTTTCAAAAGGCTGCCCTCCAAGAGTCAATCAGCCGACGTGGTCCATACTCGGTTCATCACAAGGTGGAGGGCGGAGCTGAAATCGAATGAGCGAAGCCCTAGCCTCTATCGTACCCTCGTGGCCGCGTTCTACCCAATCATGGTCATATCGGTTGCGCAGTCTGTCATTGCAATTCTCTTGTCGTTTGCCCAGCCGCTCGTCCTCGACCAGCTCATCACATTTGTGAACGACCGCAACCGGCCGGCCGGTATTGGCTACCTTCTCGCGGCGGTAGTGTTCGCAGCGGGAACGGTGTCGCTGTTGGTCAACGTGCAAGGATGGATCAGCACCATCGCCGTCGGGTATCAGGTGAAAGAAGCGCGGGAAACAGTTTGAAGTTTTTAGCAAACATCCGTTTGAAACCTGACTTCAAACGATTTCGACTTCCCAAGGTTCGATCTGCGTTGAGCGTCGCCGTTTTTCAAAAGTCCCTCCGGCTCTCCAATGGCGCTCGAAAAATGACCTCCAACGGTGCAATCTCGAATCTAATGTGCGGCCAAGGAGCGCAGAGTTTATTTGATGTTCAACTAAACTGCTTTTTTTTTGTCCCCCGGATCAGATCCTCTGACTGCAGTCGTTTGATGTGGATGTTCCAAGCCCTGCCGTACCCGTTGACTGGTTTGTTCGCTTGGTTTGAAGACGGTCGTTTCACCGTCGGAGCTCACTTTGCATGAATCGCGCAGTCATTATCTCGATTTCCCTCACAATGTACTTGCTGTGGCAGCAAATCGGTCCGGCCTGTCTTGCCGGTGTAGCGGTCATTCTCCTATCCATGCCGTGAGCGGATTTTTTTTTATCTACTAGCCTGTACCATGACCTGACTGGTTGCGAACGGGATGTTCCAGACTTCAGGGGTTCATTGGCAAAGCGACGGGTAAATACCAAGAGCGTCACCTTTCAGCAACGGATAGGCGGGTCAAGCTGATCGATGAGTCGATGACCAGCATCTCAGTAAGCGTCGCTTAATTAAGGGATGTACTGTGAGTATCTCGTCCTAACCGAAATTCAATTTGAAGCTCCTCAAACTCTACGCATGGGACGTTCTGTTTGGCAACCGAATCAACGCTGCGAGAACTGCAGAGGTGAAGGCGCTCGCAGCGGTCGGCTTTGTTAAGGCGATCGAGGATATACTCGGCGGCATGACCCCGCTGGTGGTGGCTCTGGTCAGCTTTTTAGCCTACTCGATAATCCACCGCACCGACGGGCAGCCGCTCACCGCGAACAAAATTTTTGTGTCGTTCAATTTGTTCTCGATGCTGTCTGGTGCGTGCATTGATCGCTTTTTTTTGGAACCTTTTGAACTGTTGTGGGGGGCTGAAACATGATCATCACAGAGCCGATCGGATGTATTGGGTTGATCTTCACTGTCTCAGCTGCTGCCAGGACATCGCTCACTAGAATTCGACAGGTAATGAATCTACTTTGAGATCATCCGGATAATCTTACTCTTCAAATACAGTTTTTACTACTTGAGGAACTTGACGACTGTGCGGTTAACCGGTCAAACAACTCGCGAGCTGACCCGGCAGTCCAAGTCGTGGACGGATGTTTCGCTTGGGAGGACAAGGCTGACCCTGTGCTCAAGGACGTTGAATTGGTAAGTTCCTTGAAAATGCACTTGTACGCTATTGCCTTTTTCTGCCGTATTTGTACTGATGCGGTTCACTCTTTTCATGTCTGCAAAACACACACAGTCATTTCCTCGGGGAACCCTTACCGCGGTTCTTGGGAGAGTCGGCCAAGGAAAATCATCGCTGGTCTCTGCTCTTCTAGGTGACATGTACAAGGCAAGCGGAACCGTTGCCATTGACGGCTCCGTTGCGTATGTCAGCCAGCAACCTTGGATAGAGAACTTGACGATAAAAGATAGCATCTTGTTTGGGTCTGAATTCGACACCGCGAGATACAAAGGTAAGGCGCCACGGAAGTAAGGTTGTGGCTTGTGAACTCCGGCTGAGGATTCTTAAAACTCCCAGCCGTTATTGAAGCCTGCTCTCTTTGCCGTGATTTGGCCGAAATGGAGGCGGGAGATCAGACTGAAATCGGAGAAAGGGGTACCAATCTGTCAGGCGGTGAGTTCACACGAGTTCCGATTAGGCGTCGACTAAACCAACAACTAGGACAAAAGCAGCGCATCCAGCTTGCTCGCGCGGCGTACAACAATGCCGATATTTATATACTTGTGAGAACGCAAAAGAGGACTCTTTACAAGCTTCTAAAAAAACCCTCTTTTTTCAATCTTCAAACAGGACGACCCGCTGTCTGCCGTTGACGCCAACGTCGAAAACGAGATTTTCCAAAACCTCTTAGGCCCCAATGGCCTCCTCCGAGACAAAACCCGAATCCTTGTCACACATGGCATTAACCACCTCAACCAGTGCGACAAAGTCGTTGTGCTCGATGCAAACAAAGTCTCTGAGGAAGGAACATTTGAGGAGCTGATGCAGAGAGATGGTAGCATCATCCGCGGCATCGTCGAAGATGTGGCAAAGGCCGACGAACAAGCAGCGAGGAAGAGAGAAGCTGAAGTCGCGGCCCCAACCGTGGAAGGGAGGAACGACTTGAAGGAAGACGAGGTACGCATCGACGGCGGAAAGCGCGAGACTTCAGGCGGTTTGGACGAAACAAGGACAGAAGCAGGAGAAGCGGCTGGTGAGAACAGGCCAGAGCCACTCAAGGGAACGGCCAGCGGGAAGCTCACGGAAACGGAAAAGTTGTCGCGAGGTCAAGTATCCAGAAGCGTTTATTGGGCCTATGCTAGAGCTGCGGGGATTGGATGGGTAACTTTCAACCTTCTCTTGCTCGTCTCCGCGCAAGTCATGTCCATTGGATCCACTATATGGCTCGAACGGTGGACAAGCGACATTGGCGCGGCCGATTCGACGCCACGCTCGAGCGCCTTCTACCTCATTATCTACGCTGCTATTGTCGTCGCCGCTAGCGTCTTGGCGTATGGGACAAACGTGACAATGAATACGGTGACAGGGCTGAACGCTTCGCGTAAAATCCACGAGGATATGTTGAGAAGCGTAATGCGCGCTCCTATGGCGTGGTTCGACATGACGCCGACAGGCCGGTGTGTGTTGATCGATTGAAACGACTTTGAGAGGCTAACAGTTTGCACTCTCTTCTCTGCAAAGCATTACCAACCGTTTTACTCAAGACATACGCACAGTGGACGAGACCCTTGTTTCCTCCTTTACAACGTTTTTCACAAACCTCGCGAACGCAATGGCAATCGTTGGAATCATCAGCGCGGTGACTCCGCTTTTCCTCTTTCTCGTCGTTCCAGTGGGTGTTGCATTCTACTTCTTGCAAGCGTATTACCTCAAGTCGTCTCGCGAAATCCAACGGCTAAACATGACCGCGAGTTCACCGATCTTCTCGCTTGCCGGAACCACAATCGCGGGGGCTGCAGTCATTCGCTCTTTTCAAAAGCAGCAGCAGTACTTTGCGAAATACTCTGCTCTGCAAGATGTCAATCAAAGTGGGATGCTTTCCATGATAGCGTCGAACAAGTGGCTCCAAGTCCGCATCGAGTTCCTGGGCACAGTCATTTCAGGCGGGGCTGCCCTGTTTGCAGTCATCGAGCGCAGCAACCTATCGCCTGGAATGGCTGGTTTGTCGCTCAGCTATGCGTTCCTGATCGTTAATTACTTGTACACAATAATGCTTGCCTACGGCGAGGTGCGTAATATCAATCCCAAACAAAGGCGCTGACAAAAACTCCCCAATTGTTAGATTGAAAACTCTTCCACTTCATTGGAACGTTTGGTTGAGTACTCAAGCCTCGAATCCGAAGGACCCCAGGAGACCACATTCCCAGTCCCACCAGCCTGGCCCGACCAGGGAGCCATCGTTTTCACGGACTACAGTCTCCGATACCGCCAGACAATGCCCTTGGCGCTCAAGAACATTTCGTTCTCAGTCAACGCCGGCGAGAAAATCGGCATCGTCGGCCGTACGGGCGCAGGGAAAAGCAGTCTCTCGGCGGCCCTATTCCGCATCGTCGAGCCGGCCACAGGCGCAATCACCGTCGACGGCGTCGACATAACCGCCGTCGGACTGACCGACCTCCGCGGCCGAATGACCATCATCCCGCAGGAACCGATTCTCTTCGCCGGCACGCTGCGGGAAAACTTGGACCCGACGGGCAAGAGCACCGACGAGGAGATGTGGTCAGCGCTCGAGAAAGCTCACCTCAAGAAAAGAGTCTCCGAGCTCGGACCCCGCAAACCCTCCGAGTCCTTCATCTCCTGCGGATCCTCCCCGGTCGAGGGAGAACCCGCTTTCACCGCCGACGAAGGGAAGGGGCTCGACGCGGAGATACGGTCGGGCGGGGAGAACTTCAGCGTCGGCGAGCGGCAACTGTTTTGCCTCGCGCGGGCGATCCTGCGGCGAAGAAAAGTGCTGGTTCTGGACGAGGCGACGGCCGGGATCGACCTGCAGACAGACGCGCTGCTGCAGGCGACGATCAGGAGCGAGTTCAAGGACGTGACGGTGCTGACCATCGCGCACCGCATCCGGACTGTTCTGGATTCGGACCGCGTTCTCGTGATGGATGCCGGTCGCATCGCAGAGTTTGATACCCCGGCGAGGTTGAGGGCGGACCCGAACTCTGCGTTT
The DNA here is from genome assembly GCA_025765615.1 of Zopfochytrium polystomum. NCBI lineage: Eukaryota > Fungi > Chytridiomycota > Chytridiomycetes > Chytridiales > Chytridiaceae > Zopfochytrium > Zopfochytrium polystomum. The sequence goes on along the minus strand of JAIVFJ010000184.1, from coordinate 28,791 downwards.
GCCAAGCTGGTCGAGTCGGCTGGACTATGACATTGGTCAGAATCGTTGCACTTGCACAATTTTTGCCGCGTCAAACCTCCAGCAACGGAAAGTCTCATGTAATACAATCGCTGGTTCCCCGATTCGCTGCTGGGGGTTTCAATTTTTAGGCTGCAGGGAAGTTGATTGGGGAGGTGCGTGACGTAAATATTGGAGTAACGACGGCGAAACAGCTTAAGCAGCTAAGAGTCTTGTTGGCCATGAAGGATCTGAAGGAGATAGAGAAACTTTGGAGTCCTCACCATTTGTGCAAAGCCTTAAGTGGCCCGTGAGATTTTGTCGTGAGGTTCTTGCGTGGTGGGTGAGGGGAAGTAGGGTAATTACCATCGCGCCCGCGGGGTCCAACCCTCGTTGATGGTGTCGGCGGTCTCGTCGCCCGCGACGACTGCGATGCCTGAGACACAGTTCAATCTTCTAACGGCGAACAGTCCCGTGCACCGAATGGGCATCGACCACGGAGAGTCTGAGGCGCTCCAATCGAATGAAATGTAGCTTGGCTGCAAAGGCGGGCGGTGCTGGACACCGGAGCAGCTTCGATTCCCAAGTGGACCATTGGTAGGCCGACAATCGCGACAGATTGTCGAAATTTCAAGTGAGCGCTGTCTTCACCGCCGCTTCGATGAGGCCCAACACAAGCGAAGTCAGTTGGCGCCACGTCGCGCACGGAGTCAAGTGCGCGGCCGCCGTGACGACGATCACCGCGGGACTAATGTGGTCGTTTGCCGCGTTGGAGGCGGCGCTGGTTTCCAGTGGGGCAGCACGAACGCCCGACTCAGCGTGCCTCTTCTATGCGCTGGAAGCGTCCACCAACTCAATCTTCTATTGTGTCCACCGGCAGATTGAGACGATTACGCGGACCGGCACGATGGTCGTCCTTGGGCACGACTCGGCGCTCACGCTCCTCGATTTAGTGCTGATCGCGGCCGTTGCCCTGTTGGCGCCATCGCGGACGGTTTTCTTTTGGTTCATGTCCTTTGTTTTCTCCCCTGGTGAGGAATTTCCGGTTTAAACGGAAGGGTCGTACGCAAGAGTTTAAATATGATTGTGGGGGCGTAAGGATCGTTCATCGGCGCGCTCTATCTCCTTCCGCGGGGAATCGGAATAGGCGAACGGCTTGCCAAAGCTTTTGCTTTCGCGGTTCTTGTTGTGGCGTCATCAAACTTTTCGCTATGGTCGACTCTGATTCAGTTATATGCGTTGGAGACTGCCGACGTCCAAACCGCCAGAGGCGTCGCCATAAATGCAGCCGTCTTCGTCGTGCCTCTACTTGCTCAGTCTGTGCTCACAACAAGCTCGGAAATTCTCCTCGGATTATTTGGACGCCAGCCACCCGCGAGGGGCAATTCGTCTATGCCACAATACATCTTGACAAAAGATGACTCTAAAGCCTCAATCGGCGCATCAACAACATCGTACATTGATGAGCTTGATAACGAAGACTTAGTCAAACTTCACTTGCAGCTTGGTATGATGTATGCGCTTACATTAGGTAAAAGCATGCAGGACCTTATTTTTACTATTGCCAATATTGGAGGATTTGTCCTAACCAAACAAACAACAAAAACAAAAAAAAAAAAATTAACATACTAATACAGGCGTCGAGTTTGTCGGAACTCTGGCCTTCCTCCGAGTTAACGGTTTCTTCTTTTGGATCGCCCTCGCGCTCGATATTCTGTGGCGCCCGTCGCTCCGGGCGCTGGCGGCAATCGCCAAAGCAGTGGCACGCCGTCGGAGCTCGCAGCCAACGTCAGCCGAGCCGCTCGCAGCTGAGTCTGGCAGCATGGCGACAGCGTCAATAGGGTCGCAGGTCCTGCGGGGCGTGCTGTATTCGGCGGCGGACGCGCAAGCCGACTACCACGTCAAAGCCGCGCGGTACGCGGCGATGGCGGCCGCCGGCGCGATCGGGTTTCTCTACCTGTGCGTCGACTCGGCGGCGGCGGCGGCGGCCGTACAGTGGACGCCTGCCGTGTGCGAGCACAGGCTGGCGGGGATGACGGTGCGCGTGCTTGCGGGCCGGGTCGCGGCCGTAATGGGGGCGAACGTGACGGTGGACTTGGTCATATTGGTGGCGCGCTGGTGGATCTTGAGGGAAGGTGGACGGGCGCGGCGGGTGTCACCCGTTGACGCATGGGGGCAAGATTCTGCAGCTGGGACTGGAGGGGCTGTACATGTGGTTTTCGTTTCGTTTTGGTCGGTTGCGCAGGCCACGCTTTGGATTGTTGCGGCGGCGTGCTGCGCCGTCATGTTTGTGCGAGGGGCGTTCCTGTTGGAGGCGTGTGGGCCGTAAAAGGGTTGACAGCGATTGTTACCTTTGTGGCGATAATACTGAATAGCAAGCCCCGAGCGGAGCCTATAAAACGGATCTGTGGGAAACGCCTTGGTTGTTGAAATTTAGGCTGAGCAAAAGTTTGGTCTGTGTTGCTCTTGCCTTCCTCAAATGGAGTGCGGTGGCTGTGGTGAAAGAGAAGCAGCATAACGGAACCTCATTGAATAAACTGCCCTCATTAAAATCTTCCCCAACCCTTACATTTACTAGCAAGCGGTCACAGTGCTAATCTGCTTGGGGGGCTCGAATTCCCATTGTATGGGTTAAAAAGGTTTGACAGATAAAAACTCGCTTGTCCGTAAATGACTGACGGAGCTCGTGGCGGTTGTCTTCGTGGATTGGTTATCTCCACAAATGATTGTGGGATTGATGACAGGCATGTTGATCTCTCTTAGTAGCTCTCGTAGCCGGACAGAATCGCGCAGCCGATGGCCGTGCGCGGCAGAGGATGCAAAGTGGCCGCTTCAAACCCATTTAGCTGAAGCCAACTCTCTGACTTTTACGCAGGAAGGAGGAGGCCTTTTGAATTGCCAGAGTCTGTTTGTTTCTGTTTGTTATGTTCTGAAAGGCCACGCCGCGAGGGAGAGTTAAATAAATATGCCCTACATCTCTTTAGTCCACACAAACTTCACTGTTGTCTCATCATCGTCCTCTCTCCCTTTGTAGGAGTTCGTAACTCTAATACTCGATGGACAGCTACGCAGGTTCACAACCACAGGCATATGTGGTTTAGATCGTGTTGTCTTCTTGCCCGAATAAATTATACGTGATGTCGCAATACCAAACATAACCGTCCTGGTGAACTCCACTCGGAGGTATTTCGCCGGAGGAAGAAATAATTCCTTTACTTCTTTCGGCGACCAGACCCCTGTACCAGATGGGTGACACGGGAAGTCTGAGGTGATGAGGTGATCCAATCGAAGGTAACGTACTTTGAGTTTGAGCGCGGGCGGTGCTGCACAACAGAGCACCTTTGATTCCATGTGGACCGATGGTAGGCCGACAATTCCGGCCAAGCGATCGAATTTGTACGGAATTAAGGGACCGAGGACCCTCACTTTTCAACTGCAATGAGGAACCGCACAAGCGAGGTCACTTGGCGCCACGTCGTGCACGGGCTCAAGTGCGCGGCCGCCATGACAGCGATCACCGCGACGCTTATGTGGTCGTTTGCCGCGCTCGAGGCGGCGCTGGCTTCCAGCGGGGCCGCCCGGACGCCGGACTCGGCGTGTCTCTTTTTCGCACTGGGAGCGTCTTCAGATTCGATCTTCTATTTTGTCAACCGGCAGATCGAGACGATGGTGAGGACGGGCACGGTAGTCGTCATAGGGCACGATTCGGCGCTGACGCTCCTCGATTTTGTGCTGATCGCGGCCGTCGCGCTGTTGGCGCCATCGCGGACGGTTTTCTTCTGGCTTATGTCCTTCGTCTTCTTTCCCGGTGAGAAGCTTCCCGTACAACATACGAGTCGAAAGCAAAAGTTTAACATGATTGTAGGGCGTAGGAACGTTCATCGGCGCACTTTATCTCCTTCCGGGGAATCGGAGTGAGCGAACGCATTGTCAAAGCGTTCGCCTTCGCTGCTCTACTCGTTGCCGCATCAAACTTTTTGCTTTGGGCGACTGTCTTTCAGTTATATGCGCTGGAGAGTGCCGACATCCAAACTGCCAGAGAGGGGTTGCGATCAATGCAGCCGTCTTCGTTGTGCCTCTGCTTGCTCAGTCGGTAGCCGCGACAAGCTCGCAGATCCTCCTTGGATTATTTGGGCATCAGTCACCCGCGAAAGACAATTCGTCTTTGCCACAAGTCAGCTCGACAGAAGATAACTCGAAAGCCTCGATAGGCGAATCAGCTCCTTCATACAATGATGTGCTTGATAACGAAAACGTTGTCAAACTTCACTTGGACTTAAGCCTGATATATTCGGTCAAATCCGGTAAAAGAACGTGGCAACTTACTCTTGCTGGGTTGCGGGTTGCTGTGATTGCGCGGAACATTGATCTGAAATAGAATCAACCCCCTCCAAAAAATGAAAAAACTAATAAGGCGCCGAGTTTGTGGGAGCTCTAGCATTCCTCCGGGTCCACGGCTCCTTTTTTTGGATTGCCCTCGCGCTCGATATCCTATCGCGCCCATCGCTCCGGGCATTGGCGGCCCTCGCCACAGCAGCGGCCAACCGGCGGCGTTTGCCGCCAAACCCAGAAGCGTTGCTCACAGCCGAATTGGGCAGCACAGCGACGGCGTCGATAGGGTCGCAGGTCCTGCGGGGCGTGCTTTACTCGGTCGCTGACGCGCAGGGCGACTACCACACCAAAGCCGCGCGGTACGGGGCGATGGCGGCCGCTGGCTCTATGGGGTTTCTGTACCTGTGCGTCGACTCGGCGGCGGCGACGGCGGCGGTACAACACGCGCCTGCGGCATGCGAGCGCCGGCTGGCAGGGATGACGGTACGTGTGCTTGCGGGACGGGTCGCGGCAGTGGTGGGGGCGGCCGTTGCGGTAGACTTGATCATATTGGCAGTGCGCTGGTGGGCCGTGCGGGGGGGCGGACGGGCGAGGCGAGTGTCACCTGTTGACGCGGGGGAGGAGGACGAAGCAGCTGGAGAGGCTGTATATGTGGTGTTTGTTTCGCTATGGTCGGCTGTGCGGGCCGCGCTGGGGATCGTTGCTGGCGCGTGCTGGGCCGTCATGTTCGTGCGAGGGGCGTTTCTATTGGAGGCCTGTGGGCCATGAAAGGGTTGATTCTTTACCTGGTGTGCCTAAACATATTTTGATGGAAGACAAACTATGCCCAGCCAAAAGCTGGACGACTGGCACGGGCCGTATGATGTGGTGCCATTCTCCGTCCACCCGTGTTTTCACCCTCAGGAAGGTCCATAATCTGTTCCAGACTAATCACTTCAGTCTCTAATCCCCCTTGATAAGTGCAAGCAGCGACAAGCTATTCGAAAGCAATTTGGATCCCTCTTGAACCACAGATGGTTCAGCATTCGATGACCTCAGGAAATCCTTCGTGAATTCGATCTGGTCCTGTGTGTTCTCTTCTGCAGCCGGTTCAATCACCTCAACTGCAATGTTTTCAAACGCTTTGCAATATCTTCTTCAGGGCGTCCAGTCAGATAACGGCTGCCGGCAGGGAGAGGGGATGTTCTCTTCTTATTAATTTCCCAGATCCGAGCTGTCGCTGTTGATCCACCATCGTACCGCCACCTCCCCCGCACCATCAATCAACCAACTCGTCAAGCCACACCACCACCTTCACCCCGCGGCACTTTTCCCACGCGTCTCGCGTCCCCCGCGACTGCGGAACGGCGACACTGGCCGGGCCGTCACCACCGCCGACGTCAAAACTTCCGACAAGTGCCGCCTCTGCCGCCGCCGCCCAAGAAAACGCAATCATCCGCCTCGCGCTCTCGGCGATCGCCGTGTTCCGCGCGTGGAACCCACCCGACTGCGTGCCGATTGCGGCCGCGGCCACGCCTGCCGTCGGTGCCCCAGGCGAGATCACCGAGCCGAGCTCGGCAAGGGTGTCGCGCCCCACGGCGACGCTGAATCGCCGGTGGTGCCGATTCGCCGTGCGCCCGGGGTTCGTGCGCCACGTGCTGTTATAGCGGTCGTGGGTGGCGGCGGCGGCGCCGGCTGTTAAGGATGTGTCGAGGAAGGATGGGCCGAGTGGTGGGGATGTCAGGAATGGGTTAAGGTGGAGCGTGAGAGTCGACGACGGGTGGGACATGAAGAGGTGAACGGCGACGTGGTCTTGAACGGTTAGAATTAAGGAAGCGGAGGATGGAGACAAGAGGGAGTGATGTTAACCACACAAAGTCGATTGCAACGGCGCGATCGGGGGATGATGACGAACCAGACCACGCGGCCCCACCGCTGACCAAGTTCACAGAGCGCCACGGAAGGCTCCAGTCCTCCGCGATGATGCGCTCGGCCGCCTCGACCATCTTTGCAAAGAGCTTGGCGCCACCCCCCGGCGTGGTTGTTGCAGTCTCGGCTGTGGACGCTGATGCTATCGCCGTCGCCGTCATGCGAGCACCGTCCGTGCCCCGTCCCGCGGTGCCGATGATCGCGATCGTGACGCGATTACCGGCGTTGACGCCGTGTTGCGTCATCGCTTGGCTTCGGCCATCCTCGTCGCTCATTGTGAGGTCCTCGCTCGCGGGGCTTTCTTCGTCGTCGTGGTTGTGGGACATTTTGGACTTAGCGGCTGTGGTGTATGGACGACGACGTTTGGACAAGAAGAGGGTTCCAATCGGCGCCCATTCGGTCGCAATACGGTCGTGTGGTTATCCGCTCTCGCGGCTGTGCCAGGCGAGGTGGGGGCGCAGTTTTTGAATGGAGTTCCTTCTAGCTGTTTCACAATTGAAATGAAAATCAACAACCGACGAAAAAACCCAAATCGACCTGCCGTCCAAAAGACGTTCGTCCGTGATAATTATAAGTAGCTGCTCATTTGCAGCTAACCCAGTGGTAGCAAGGAAAGTCGACGTTGGGGGACGATGCGCCATCTTCGTATTGTGGTTTCACGCCTCAAATGAGGAAGGCGTGGGTCGTCTGGAGCTACATAAACTGTAGGTGGAAGCGGTGCGAACCACACGCCGGCAGAGGAAGAGCGAAAATGAGCGATGGTCGGCCGAAATTTGATCAGCACGATGTTTTCATCTTTTTCTTCCATTGACTTTCGGAGAGATTTGAGGGGGTGGAACGAAATACATGTAGGAATGAAATGAGATTCAAGGCACAACAGATGCAGCCCAAATGCTAGAAAATGAAAGAGGAAAATGGGGCCTCGACGACTGGAGACGCGCAGGAGAGGCGTTTCGTTTGGACCAAGGCTACACAGACAATTTTATTGAAATGAAGGCGACTGAACAGAAGGAGAGTAGATAGGGTGAATCGCCTTCATGTCATATCACTGGCCACCGTCACGACGCGACGAGCAATCTTCATTGACAGCCGCACGGTAAGCTACGCGTTCAAGCAGGGACGTGCAAACTTGAAACCAACACCAAAGCCACATCTTTCCCAACCATCCATCTTTCTTTCCCATTCAACAATGCAAACCAAATCAAACCAAGTAATACAAGAGGACAGCGCCCGAAGGGTTTCACTCGGACTCGACCTCAAGGTCCTGCTGCGTCGCCAAGTCATAGTACATGCCCCTCTTATCATACAGCTCCTGGTGCGAGCCGACCTCCACGACGCGACCGTCCTTGACGACATAAATCACGTCTGCATGCTGAATAGTTGACAACCTGTGCGCAATCGCAATCGTCGTCCTCCCCACCGCCGCCGCGTCCAACGCCCTCTGCACAACCTTCTCCGACTCGGCGTCGAGCGCCGACGTCGCCTCGTCGAGAAGAAGCACCTTAGGGTTCCGCACCAGGGCCCGCGCAATCGCAACCCGCTGCTTCTGCCCGCCAGACAGCTGCGCCCCGCGCGCCCCGACCCGCGTGCCGTACCCGTCCGGCAGCGACGCCACAAAGTCGTGGATGTTGGCCGCCCGCGCGGCCGCCTCGATCTCCGCCGCCGACGGCGGCGCCGCGCACCCGAACGCGATGTTTTCGGCGATAGACCCGTCAAACAGGTTCGGCTCCTGCGACACCAGCCCCACGACCGCGCGGTAGCTGCGGAGGTTGAGGCTGCGCAGCGGCGTCCCATCGAGGAAGATGTCGCCGGCAAGAGGGTCGTAGAAGCGTTCGAGCAGCCCGACGGTCGTGGACTTGCCGCAGCCCGAGGGACCCACGAGCGCGACGAATTGCCCGGGTTTGACCGTGAGGGTGAGGCCGCGGAGCACGCGCACGGACGGGCGCGACGGGTAGGAGAAGCGGACGTCGCGGAACTCGATTTCGCCGGTGACTTGCGACGGGGTGACCGTTTCGCCGGCGGGGGAGTCCGAGTCGATGGGCGGGGTGCGCTCCAGGATGTCGAGGACCGCGTCGGCGGACGAAAGCGCTTTGCTGATGTCTGGCACAAAGGTGAAGATGCGCCCGGCAGACATGGAACCGAACATGATGGCCATGAAGATGACGAAAAAGGACTTGAGAAGCGAGTTAGACTTTGTGAAGAGAACACCACCTGGAGGTGCGTAACAAAGAAAGACGAACAAGGGCACCTTGATGTTGTATCCTTCATAGGCAATCAACCGGCCGCCATACCAAAACACCAGCGCATTCCCCATAAAGCTCGCGCTCTGCGAGAACGCATACGCCAGGGTGTTGATGTAGGCGTTGCGATACCCGTCAGCGAGCGGCTTCGCGAGGAGCGCAATGTAACCGTCGTGAACCTTTTTCTCTGTGGTGAGGCTCTGCACCGTTCGAATAGCCGCGACAGACTCTGCCGCGACCTGCGCCGACCGCTCGTACGCCCTTTTCGCCTTTTCGTGGAAAAACGTGAGGATGAGCATCCTGAGCGCGCCGGCGAACACGAGCACGGGGATCAGCACGCACGCGACGAGCGTCAGCTTCCACCCGTAAGCGAACCCGATGCCCAGCCCGCCGAACAGCGTCGTTGCGAGTTGGACGATGTTGCCCAGCGTCACCCCCGCCGCGCCTTGGATCTGCTGCGCGTCCGACGAGAGGTTGGCCGTCAGCGCCCCCGTCGTGTGCGAGTCGTCGTCGAAGAAGGCAATGTCCTGGCGCAGCAGGGCCGCGAAGAGCTTGTCGCGGACGCGCTCGGTGAGCAGCTCGTTGGCCAGCGCGAACATCCAGTTTTGGAAGAGGTTGGAGAGCGCCGCGCCCGCGGCGATGACGATGAACATGGTCGACCAGAAGTGGAGGTCAGTGTCGCGCTGGTCGGGGGCCTCGCTGAAGGTCTGGAGGATGGAGCCAAAGAGGAGGGCAAAGACGGGAACGACCATGCCGGCTGCGGTTGCACCGATTAATCCGCCAAGGTTGTATATGAGGTCCGGACGGCTGAGCTTCAGGATTTCGTTGAGTATGTAGCCCTTTTGTTTGGAAAAGTTAGATCCCGGTTGAGGGGAAGAACTTAAAATCTTGTGGGCAACACTTCACTAGCGAAAGAGGAACAGCTGATTAATAAAAACAAGGAGAAACCACTAACCGTCGTCCTCTTCCGCTTGCTTGAGGTCTCCGGGTCGACGCCACTCCATTTCGAGGACTTGACAGATTTTGAGTCGGGCGTAAGATACCTGTCGGAGTAGCCTTGAGTCGTCTTCCCTGCCTCATCCGCGTCCGCGCCACCGGTTGCTCGGCTAGCGTCTTTTTCGTAGTCGTCGTCCTCCTTCAGTGCGGCACTGTTCTCGTCCTGGTGCAGCTGCTGAGCGTCGACGAGCGCCTTGTACATACCGCCTTGAGCGACCAGCTCCTCATGGGTTCCCTTCTCGACGACCTCGCCCTTGAGCATGCAGATAATCTGGTCAGCGTGACGGACGGTAGACAGGCGGTGGGCGATGACAATCGTGGTGCGGCCCCTCGCCGCATTGTCGAGCGCCGCCTGGACGACGCGCTCCGAGGTGGTGTCGAGGGCGGACGTGGCCTCGTCCAGGAGAAGGATCCTCGGGTTACGGACGATGGCCCTCGCGATGGCGATGCGCTGCTTCTGTCCCCCCGACAGGAGCAGTCCGCGCTCGCCGACCTGCGTGTCGTACCCCAGCGGCAGGTTCTGGATGAATTCGTGCGCGTTGGCCATCTTGCACGCGTCGGTGATGAGTTCGAGCTTGGCGTCGGGAGTGGCGAACTCGTGCTCGGTGCCGGCGAGCCCGAGCGCAACGTTCTCGGCGACGCTGCCTTCGAAGAGAGTCGGTTCCTGCTGCACGTAGCCGATCTGCTGCCGGAGCCACGTGATGTTGAGGTCCGTGAGCCGGTGGCCGTCCAGGAGGATTTCCCCGGCGTCGGCGTCGTAGAACCGCTCGAGCAGCTGTATGATCGTGGACTTGCCGGAGCCGGATTGGCCCACGAGGGCGACGGTGGTCCCGGGCTCGGCGACGAGGTTTAGCTTTTTTAGGATCTTGACGTCCGGGCGGGACGGGTACGTGAACTCGACGTCGCGGAGGACGATGCGGCCATGCACGTCTTCTTTGGCGAGTTTCTTGCCCGCGGTGGAGAGCGCATCGATGGGCGGTGCGCGGTCCAGCGTGGCAAAGATCTTTGTGCCGGCGCCTACTCCATACGCGAATGCCTGCAGCTCCGGGGCGATCTGGCTGAGTGCAAAAGTTCCGATCAAGACGGCAAAGATGACGTTGGTGACGGTTCCGGCGTCGATCGCGTTGTCCTTTAGCAGAACGGACCCGTAGTAGAACGCGAGAGAGTACGTCAGGTAGATGAACATGAACAGGCAGGACGCGCCGGCTCCGGTCACCAAAGCCTTTTTGACGCCCGCCTTGTGCGCGTCGGCGATGCGCGCAGCGTATCTGACCGACTGCTTCTGCTGTCCGTTGAAAGCTGTGACGGTCCGCATGGCAGAAAACGTTTCCTCCGCAATGTTGCCCGCCAGAGAGTACAGCCGCAAGATTTCAGACTGCAGCCTTCCGGCGAATATGCTCAAGACGAAAATGCAGGCGCCAATGCACGGGATGGCGACCAGGAGAACGCCCGTCAGCTTGGCGTTCCGGTAAAACGCGATGGCGAGGGCGGCGACGAGGGTGAAAACTTGGGCGGTGGCGTTTGGGACTTTGTCCGAGATCGCGTCCTGGATGAGGAGAATGTCGCTGGTGATTCGAGTCGCGAGCTCCCCGGCGCCTTCGTGGTCGTGCCATCCAATGTTCTGACGAAGGACGGAGCGTAGGTATTCCTGGCGGATACGATGAGACTGCTTCTCGCCGAGCGCAACAAAAATTGACATATAGATATCTTGTTGTCCAAAAAGAGTGACACGGTCAGAGCTGAATGAAACGGAAAGCAGTGCGAAAGGCTAGGAGGGGAGAGGCTTCATTTTCGCACTCACAAGTGGTCCCGAAAGTGATAACTGAAATGTATAAAAACCACTTGGTGTTGTCAATGACGCTGGCCATCAGGTTGTCTTGCCACTCGGCAAACTTTTCCGGGGACGGATCGGCCGGTACTACGACGAAAGTGTTGACCAGGTTTCCTGTGAGGATGCTGCGATAGTAGAAAAGGAGATCAGTTTTGCAATCGAAGTGATTGTAAGTTTAACTCACGTTGTGACCGGACTCATTGCTCCCGCCACCATCGCCATAAGGATTCCAAAACTCATGAGAATGACGTCTGATGTCGATGCAAATCGGTAGAGTTGCTGGATGGGAGTGTGCGTTTTTCGGTTACTCGCAATGCAAACCAAGGCCTGTCCCAGCCAAAAACTTACAAAGTAGTTGATCCCCTTTGGCTCCTCCTTGTGCACTTCCGGAGCAAGGGACTCTTCGGCGTCGCTCGGAGTCGTTTTGTTCTTTTTCAAATTTTCGCTACCATGGTTGGAGCTGCTGCCCGGAGGGGCGCTCTGGGCGACGTGCCGGCCTACATCCACGTCGGTGCAGCTGTCTCGTTCGGGGTTGTCGGGCATGGCAATCGGGCGAGAGTGAGGGAGTCTGGCTTGGTGATGGTAGGTACAAGGTAAGAGCAGTTTTGCTTGGACTGAGAAGACTGGGGCTGCGGAGTGAGCGGAGGCGAGGTGAACAAGAGCAGGCGGGCCAATCGCCCAGTTGAAGCTTAGCTAGCTAGATCTGGGCTGGAAAGCGAAGGGGGGGAGGAGGGATTGCGGTTATTTCCCAAGAGGTCGGCGCGACATGGACAAGGGCGGTTGTGTTATTACATATAGTGAAATTTGAGCCCGGAGTGCGGCGGACGTCTTTCCTTTCCAGTGCAGCGGTTTCGTTTCGCCTTTTTTTTTTTTTTTTTTTTTTTTTTTTTTTTTTTTGCTGGCAGGTTTGCAGCGGCGGACGTTGACGGAAATAAATTCGCCGTCTGTCTCTCGGTCTCTTTCCACCTCCGTCACTCCCAGCCCTCTTGCGATCGAAGCTTTTACCACCAGACCTTCATAAGGTGATATTCTTGAGTTTGCGTTAGGCAAAGACGGAGGTGGCCCCCGGATGTTTCTCTTCCAGTCCGCGCTCCTCTCACATACACACAGTCTTTGAAGATGAAGTTCTCAGATCTGTAGTACTGGGTCACTCCCCCCCCCCCCCCACGATGGGCGGAACGTAAAGTTTCCTTTTGAATATACAGTACACCACCGCGGTGGCGTGATCTCGGCGATTGACTCTGTATATGGTTGGCCTCGAAGAAAAAAGGCGTTGAATATCTCGCTCCACGTTCTCCTCCGGGTATTGGCCTACCGCCCTCTCGTATCACCCGCCCCGTGCCTAGCTGAACGAAATCCATTGCAGCGGCATAAACGAATGGAGCGAAGGGTGTTCCGGTCGCGTTTTGAGATCCGTGGAGGATGTGCGATGGGACTTGCCCTGGCCGGTTCAGCTTAAGCAGATCGAATGCCCATTCAGAATTCAAGCACAGAACAAAGCTTTATACCACATAACCCTTGGCAAAACCGTTTTTTTTTTTCTTTCGGAGCTTCAAGAAGTGTCTTCGATGCTTGGTTGTTTCTTTCTTCCCTATTTCTCAAATAGATCGAGACGGTATTTAAAAATAACGAAGGACAACGCAACAATACAATAATGCCCTATTTGTGTGATGCTGCCTGCCGCCCACTTGGGGATCCTTCATTGCTTTGCCTCATCCGAGAGATCGCGGAAGTGGGGGGGCAGACCCGTCTTATGCTATTTGCTGCGCACACACATACACACGCCCACACACACACGCACACACACACACACTCACTCACTCACTCACTCACTCGTACACTCTCTTCTCGGTGATTCCTTCTGTCGGAGGAGGCTCGCGAGCGCAGTGCACCCTCACCCACCCAAGAGTCATATCGCATTTGTAAACATCTCATCCTGCATTGTTTTTTGGTGTTTGCTGTTTGGGGGGGCTCATGGCCAAAAACAAAAATTAAATAAAAATTCGCTGTTTTTGCTGTGGTGGGTGTAAATGCCGCGGGATTATGTCAAACATCTACATCCTGCCCCCGCGCCCCGCCCTTTCGAAAAGAAACGCACGCAATTAACGGTCATTGCCGCGGAGAGAGCTTTCCACAACGGGCCTTCCTCCTACCAACGGGGGGGAGGGCCAAAGGTGCGCATTTTTTCTTTTTTTTTTTCCTTCCCGAGGCCGCGGCGAGGCTCGTTTGTGTGTGTGTGTGTGTGTGTGTGTGTGCGAGTGCTTGCGCCAAACACAAACGCAAACACAAACGAGGGTCATTGCTTTTCTTGGCATCGGCGAATGGGAAAAAAAAGGGAAAAAGAGAGAAGGACGGCTAGACGTTTGGACCAGGGAGGCGGCGGGGGAATGACCACAGGAGGCCTCGAACATGCAGGAGGTTTTTGTGACTACTATTGTTTGCCCTTTCAGTCAATCTTTTGTCGTCACTTTGGATTCACTCATAGTAAGGTGCGTAGTTTGCAGTCAAAAAAAATCGTTTGGGCGATTTTGTGAAAACAGCTGAAAACAAATCACAGTGCGCGTAAATAATGCGGAATAATGGGGGTGGAAGTAGCTAACAATATTATCGTCGCTATCGCTGCCATTGTGCGCGCCTTCTGGCTTGGCGCGTGCAAACACATTCGCCCCTCCTCGATTTATGGTTAGCATCCGTTTACCGGAACGCTCGCTGCAGAACGCATTGGTGCAGGGTCCAGTTTCGAATCGGCAGCGTCAAGCAACAATCGCCCGGTGTACACACTTTTTTTTTTTTAGGTTGCACGAGCTACGTCAAGCTATGCATTTTGTCAGACTTCGGAAGTTGCGATTGCCAATTTTTTCCCTTTTTGACATGATGGCGAGATCCGTGCCGACCGGTTCTCGGAACATCGAGGTGGGATTACGCCGAAGCCGGCAAACCACAGGATAATAGAACTGCATACAGGTCGTCTCTCCTCTCGCTCTCTCAACAACTACTCGGAGCCGGACGGCACCGTGGGACTTCCCGCCCTTGGAAAACGAGCTGTGTTACCTTTGTTTTCAACGGTGCATGGTGCAAGGGAGGAGTCACATTTAAGAGCCGGAACTCCCGCCGCTGCTTGAATGGTGGACGAACAGCGGCTCACCGGTCGAGTGGCCAGCAGCGCTTGACCAGAGGTCGATTCTGTTTGCCCGAGGTCGTGACAAAGTGGATGCTCTGCAGTGGGGGTGGGAACACCTTCCGAATCGGAATCCGCCTTATACAATGGTGGGTCGAATGGGAGGGACTTGGGAGGTCGAGGTGATCGACCTGGTGGAGGACTGGGTGGAACTCTCGTTTGTTATTTGAATTGCTGGAATGGTGGAGAAGGAACGGCTTGGAGATGCCAACAAAGGAAGTCAACCAAACCGTGCGGAAAATACGTCGCTTTATGAAGGAAGAAGCGCATCTTTCGAAATTTGGTAACAAAGGTGGCTGACACATGCTTTACTTTCTCCCTCTGGAATGCACTTGAAGCGATTATTTGTTCAAATAAAAAGTCGTTCAAATCCTCAATCCCCTGCCGTGGATCCTTTCCGCGCACTTTTCGCCAAACGACATTATCATGTACACCGGATTGCTCGTCGTCATTCGCGTCGCGATCCCGGCGTCAGAAACATACAAATTCTCCGTCCCAAACACCCTGCAATCCGAGTCCACCACAGCCCGCCCTCCCTTCGTCCCGTCCTCGTCCGCACTCCCCAGTTTCGTGGACCCCTGCCAGTGGTTGTTCCCGCGCCGCGTCGCGTTCACGTACCGCATCAGCGCCCCCACGTCGCTGACGTTGTACGCCGCAGGGTCCGGCTGCACCGGCGCGAACCGCGGGTCCGCCCCCGTCGCGCCGACGAGAAAGTCGCGGAGCGAGGGTCGCGGCCGCGAGGAGGTCGTTGCCCGCCGGGTCCGAGAAGTACGCGTTGCCCCGCAGCGTGATCCGCCCGTCGGTAGTGTACACCACGTCGGCGGAGGAGGAGAGGCCCTCGCCGATGTACCAGGGGCAGGAGATGCGGCCGTTGGTCGAGGTCGACGGCGAGCAAATCGACTGCGCCGTCACGACCGTGCCGTTGCCGACCGGGATGTCCTGCCAGAGCACGAGGACCCGACCGTAAAAGGTGTACGGCCCCGTGCGGTTGGCGAGGACTTGGTCTTCGAAGGGCTCCTGGGGGCTGTACCAGGCCTCGGTGACGTTGTAGAGTTTAACGGAGGGATGGTTGAGTTGGACCGGGATTGAGGGGTTGTCGTAGACTGGGAACAGAGGGAACGGCAGAGGAGAAGTGGTGATTAGTCGGGCTGCTTCTTTGCACGTAGATGGTACAGTTGCTGCAAAATGGTGAAGTCGAGAATTCTACCTCCTTTTCCGACAGGGGAAATGATCCATTCTTCGGGTTTGTAGTTGTTTCGTCCAAGCTGCGCGGCCAGCTGAAGCATGTCCTCCGGGCCAATCCCAGAGTTGAAGAGAAGCGGCGAGGTTCCAAAAACTCCCGCCGAGAGGACGACTGCCTTGGACTTGTAAAGGTTGCGGGCACCGTGATAGGTGGCGTTGACGCCAACGATGAAACCGTGTTCGCGAACAAGGTTGTCCACTTTTGTGTACATTTGCAAGTGGAGGTTGGGAATAGGCGGACGGTCCAAATAGTAGCCTCGAAGTGGACCGCCGCGCTGTCCGCGGACTGTGTAAAATACGTCCCGGCCAAAAGCCTTTTCCTGTGAAGGTGGGAAGTGTTGGGGATATTAGCAAAGCACTTCGCTTGAGGAAATGGCTGGAACAACTCACCTTTTTGTTGTATTCGATTTCGGTGGTGACTTCAGTAAAATTCATCGCAAGCAGCGCACCTCGCAGCGGCTCGTATATCTCAATGTGATACTCTTTCCCATCCGTGCTCGTAACATGGCTTGCCGGGCACCTCGCCGCAACCTCCTCTTGCGCCGCTACCATATCCGCCGCCTTCCACCCGTCGGGGTAGTACCTGTCCCAGTACCTGTCCGGCGGGCGAAAATGCTGGCCCGCGTTGACCGCCGACCCGCCTCCGAGGATGCACGCGGCGAGCTCGGTCACCTGGCTGCAAAAGACAGGGTCCGTCAGGTCGCCCCGCGTCGTCGACGGGATGCCCGCGAGCGACCACAGGTCGAATGCCGTCAGCGGCGCGTCCTTCATCCAATCCGCCTGCCACCGCCCGCCAGAGTCGCACATCGACGGACCGCCGCGCTCCAGGAGGAGCACCTTGTTGCCGCGCTCGGCGAGCCGCGCGGCGGTCACGATGCCCGCGGCCCCGGCTCCGACCACGATGTAGTCCCATCCGTCGAGCGCTGCGCCGTCGGGCTCTGCTGACGTGGAGTTGGAGTCCGGGGCAGGGTGGGCGGCTGTCGGGACGGCGGTGAGGAGCAGGTTGAGAAGCCCGGCGGTGGCGATCGCGGCGAGGCGGACGGCGGCGGGCAGGGAGAGCGGTTGAGCGTGCCGTTGGCGGCGGTCGCGGTGGCGAAGGTCGCGGACGCGGAACGGCATTATTTTTTTTATTTTTTTATTTTTTTTTTTTAGGTTTGTTTGTTCTGGTTTGTTTGGCGGGCGAACGGGGGGCGGGGGTCGTCTTTAATAGCAGAGGAGAAGAGACAATTAATGGAGATAGGTAGACGGGTAAAGAAAGAGTGAAAATAAGCGGGAGCGGGAGCTCCGAGCTGGGGACTTTGTTTGAACATTTGAACAGAGAAAAAAGGGTCCCTTCCGCGCCCATCCGCCAATCCGCCAATCCGCCAATCCGCCCGAGGGTTTGGTGTTTGGGGGATTCCAAAAGAGGGGACTGGCATTGTTGCGTCATAGACAAAAGCGGAAAACACAAAGCGGAAAAAAAGGGGTGAGAGAGGCGC
Source organism: Zopfochytrium polystomum (assembly GCA_025765615.1). Taxonomy (NCBI): domain Eukaryota; kingdom Fungi; phylum Chytridiomycota; class Chytridiomycetes; order Chytridiales; family Chytridiaceae; genus Zopfochytrium; species Zopfochytrium polystomum. Next base: position 11,589 of record JAIVFJ010000184.1, on the reverse strand, counting down.
GACGCAAAGGTTGTTGGGTGGCCAAGACTTGTTTGCTTTCGGCCGGCCTCCGCACTTTCAACGATAAACACCGAGTTCATCGATTTGGGCGGCTGGCTTGCTGGCGACTGCTCAACACGTGTCAAAGAACTTCCAAATCTCGCCGGGGAGCCATGACGAAGCGGCTCGTGCGTCGCGCGGATCGTACACGTGGTCCCCGTCGAAGGCGACGAACGCAACCGGGGCCTCGCACCAAGTCAGCATTCGTACGGCGTGCGTCCCCGGTACCAACGCAGACTCCTGGCCCGCGTTGTCACCGACTTTGCAGCCGTTCATGGCGGCAAGGGCGTCTCGCATCGCGCGACCCTCGCCTATTCCGTTGATTGAGTCGCCAACCCCGTGCACAACAAACGCGGCGACGGGCGGCACAGATTCCGCCGTGTTCGTCCTCCACGGCGTAAACACCCTCCCCGACAGAATCGCCACCGCGCGGAACAGTGCCCCGCGGCCGGACCGCGCCACGGCGTACGCCATCGACCCGCCAAAGCTGAAGCCCACCGCAAAAACTTGCCCGCGATCCACGCACAGGCTGTCGGCGACCGCCTCGACGACAAGGTCGGTGAGCTCCATGTCCTCGTCGTCGTCGTTCATCCACCCGCCGTTCAGGCCGTTCGGGGCGACAAAGATGGTTGGCGACTGCTGCGCGACATCCTCCAGCCCGTAGAATGCGCCGGCGCCGTAAGACGTTGCGTTCGCAGTGACGTCAGAGGCTGTTGCGCCGTACCAGTGGTAGGCGATGACGAGGCGGTGCGGTTGGTGCCTGCGGTAGGGCAGTGGGACTCGCACAATGTACTCCCGCCTCTTTCCGCGGACGACGATTGAGAAGGTTCTTGTGAAGCTGGTAGGGGGGGCCTCCTGCGCGCGGATGGGTGTTCCGCCGCCGCCGCATCCCCAGGAGCACGATGAGCCGGCCGGTTGTTGTCTTGCGGAGGTGGCGATGACAGCCGTTGCAGCATCCTGCGGCGCCGCCGACGACGCCGCCACGCCCAAAGAGAAGGCGACCGCGGTAAAGGAGGTTAAGCCGACGATGGCGATGATGACGATGATGAGGGCGGTGATGGCGACAATCGATCTCGGCCTTACTGGCCGCAGCATAACGGGTGAAGTCACCCAACAGGACACTGAAAAGCAACTCACTGAAAGGCAGCCTTGTCACACGCGGCCAATTCCGGACCGGACAAGTCCATGCAGCGAAACGGAGAGCACTGGCTATTAATTGTACATGTGTGTTGAATGGTGTGACGGCGGAGTGCTTTGAGCTTCGTCTCATTGTGGTTTTATTCTCTTTTCTTTTTTTTCCCTTTTTTCATCGGGTCACCACAAGGTGAAGAAGCGTGGAAACGTTTCCGATCCGCGAATTCGCAAAGGACGGCGTTGCTATCATCGAACGCTAAAATCGTGCACTAGCGCTAGTCGAGCGGACGGGGTGCTTTCGTCAGTAAAGGGCCATTGCGCCAAATTGCCTGCTTTGGGCGTATGTAGGTGGAGGGTGGAGAACGTCCCAGAGGGCTCGTATCTCGCATCCGAGTGGCGGTTTGGGCGAAGCGATCCTTAACCATGTGTGCGCCGACAAGGCGCACGGGCGGTGGAGACGGCGCTGACAAACACTCGTCGATGGAGCGGACGTGATGGATCATCTTCCCCGAAGACAGCCATACCGACAGATGTCTCTCCTGTGTCTCTCCTCCCTTCACTGTCGTTGTTGTGGATGCACTCAGCCCTTGCACGTTTTGCACCTGCACTCCCTCATCTCATTGAAGATCGACGGCGGCAACACGGCAGCGAGCAAAAAATGCTAGACCGTCTCTGCGGTCTTTTATTTCTCAATTCGAAGCACCAAAAATAACAAAGAATGACGACACACAATCAAAGGTGCCCGCCAGCTGGGAGCGACCAGAACACCTCCAGTCGCTGCTTCGGATGGAAACTTCCCAAATTAAGCCCGCGGCAATCTCTATAGTCCGTCGACGGGCACCACGCCATTTTGAGCGGGAAGGAGGTCTCACCGATGGCAAAGCAAATGAGGAGGCCGAGGATGAAAGCAGAAACAAGTCCCGTGATCTGGTCCGAGTCTCTGATAGTCATGGAGGCGCCCACAGCGCAGAACCAGGTCACAAAGGTGATAATAGCATAAAAAACTGTGTAGCCGATTGTAGAGCCGGTGTGTGCGACCGTGCACGCAAAGACGGTGGTGGAGTTCAGGACGGCGCCGCCCCCGACAGGAACCGGTATACCCGCTGGCGGCGGGGCGCAGTTGGTTACAGTTCCGGAAAAAGCGGTGAGACCCAGGTCAAAGTCTATGCGGGAGTAGATGGTGTTCGGGCGAATGGTTGCGAGGGTGGCGATCGGCTCGTATTGCAGGGTGTCGTTGAACTGGAGGACGGCGGGGAGCCCCTCTATGGCAACTGCAGCGGTCCCAACGATTGCGACGAGGGCGAGGAGGGCTGAGCCAACCAAGAAGAGGATCATCTCACCCGTGTGAGGGACGTCGGTGGGTGGTGGCGGAGGTTTCGGCGTGTGGGCGAGGAGGTACGAATAGGAGCGGGGAAGAATGAGAGCGATCGCGCAGGCGAAAATGAGGTAGGTGGGGAAACCTGGACTGGAGGAAACGGAAATAATGAAGGAGACCAGAGATCCGAAGCAAAAAATATCGAGGGCCAAGGTAGCCAAGAGCAGAGGCAGCCATTTGGGGTTCCGCAGGGCCCATGGCATCTTTGCGATGCAGTTCGTCAGGCAGTTCCAGTCGGCGAGGCCCGACTCGCTGCCATCGTCATTTGCAGCAACTGCATCGTATTCTTGGCTGGGTGTGCTGGGGAGAAGCAGGCTGGCGCCCTCGGCCTGGACCGACAAATAGGCGGCACAAAAGCCGGCGGCCACGACAAGCACGGCTAGCAAAAGCTGCTCGCTGGGGCCGAGGGAGGCGACGGCGATGAGGCTTGGTGCGTAGACGGTGGAGACCTCTGAATCGATAATGAGGCGATCGCCGATTTGGAAAGAGGAGGTTGGAGCGGGTAAAGAGAAGTTGCTCGGGAAGGCGAGGACGGCGGAGGGCGAGGTTGCAACAGCGAGAAAGGTGGCGGCGACAAGCAAGCTCGGCCGAGTAGCTTTGTGCACGGCAGAAGCGCCTTTGGCGTTGGTTTTGGCTGTTGTGACGGTGGTGGTTTTAGTGATCATGGTGCTGATGCAGGAGCAGGTAGTGGAGTGGCGAGATGGTCTGAGGGTCGCCGGCATAGGGCGAGCTGGCTGCAGTGCAGTGGCTCCTGGTGGGCAGGTTTTGTGGAAGGAGGGAGAGACACTCACGCTGAGTCAACCAGAGAAAAGTGTCTCGCCTGCGACCAGCCATTCCTTTGCGTCAGCGCAAGTGCTTTCGAATCACCGCAGCGCACGTTCGCAATGATTGTGAAGGAACACCCTCGCTTCATTGTTCGGCCGCATCAGGATCGCTGGACGCAGTCAGAATCCTCTTGAACTCAGGAGCTGCAGCGCTGCACGGTCAGCTGGAGGCGGTCATGTTGCTGGTTGAGCTCGGGGCGGACGTCAATGCCGCTTCGGTCTCTGGCGGAACGGCGTTGTCCTGCGCTTCGTAGCATGGTCGACTCGATATGGTCCAGTGGCTTTGTCAATACGCCAGGGTTCGCGCCGTCGCCCTGGCGTGTGCGCTGTCGTGGACCATCCTGGCCCGCCTCGCATCTACTTGCCGCACCTTACAGCGCTCGGCGCAAGACACGCGGGTTCCAGCCTTTGGATCTGGATATGGCTTCTTGCCCTGGTGCGTTCCCACCACCCGAATCTCGATCTCACTCAGTGGCCGAGCGACCCCACAGACACTTTTCGCTGCCCTGCTGCAGTCGCCGGACTTTGTGGCCGAGTTCCCCCTCCGTGGGGGATGTCGTAGATTGTTTGATCGAGAGCCGCAGCCATTCAGATTCTGCGTTCGACGACGCCGAAGGTCCATTGGCTTTTTCGATCGCGCGCGCCTACGGTCACCACGAGCTGCTAGCTTCGCTCCGAACCGTCGCCGGCGAGGCATTTGGTGAAGGCGCATGGGAGCTGGCGGCGAGCACCGGTGATATTGAGATGCTTCGCGCGCTCGAGTCCCTCGGACGGCCGAAGAAGAAGAAAACATGCTCGAGATGCACGGAATCCTTTACATGACGCTGACCCTAACCCCTGGGTTCCTCGCCTGCCTGGCTGCCTTGCGTACTAACGCTGTCGCGGTTTTCGAGTTTCTTGTAGATCGGCAGATCCGCGCCGCTGCCCTCGGCCCGGAGAGCCTCATGTCGCTCGCCGAGATCGTTTCGTACGCGCGCAAGCCAGAGTTTTTTCGTGTGCTGACGCGCCTGGCCCCCGATCGCATAAACTTGTCCCTCGAGCCCTCTCGCAGCACGGCCTTTATACTTCCTGTTGCTGCAGAATGCGGCCAGGCTGATGTCTGTCGTGCATTCTTGGAGAAAAGAGACAAGGAGCGCAAAGATGAGCCAGATACAGATGGCGACGGCAACGAAAGAGACGCAACGGCTTTCGTCACCAAATTCGATGCGGCGTCGGGCATCTCGACTTCGCGCTTTTTATCTCCGCACAGTCGCGCCATGCACATCATGGAGCTCGGCCCGGACGGAGTTTACATAAAGACGTACGATATGATCAACATCCGCACCGACACGTCTTCCGATGTTAAATTTGAGGAAATGCTCCGTGACGTCAAAGAGAGTCCAGTGACAGCCCTAGGATTCACACCGCGTCCGATGGTGCTGGAAAGCCCAGGATCCGCCCTTCCAGAGCACGCAGACTGGGCGGCCGTTCTACGCGCGCACGGCATCCCCGTCGAAATGGACATTTACGTCGCCGACGCAGAGTGGGCCGCTTCCGGCCATCTCCTCCTGCTCAGCTCCCCACGATATGGGTTGCAAGCAGAAGCTGCAGCAGAGCAGCGACTCTCGCCCGCCGCCGTCTCCCAACACGCCTGCCTGGCCGCGGGCGCCTTTCCTCCCACCATCGTCTACCGCACGGCCAGCGTCAAGTCCGCCGACGCTCGGCAGCGGATGAAGCGTCTGCTCGGCGGGCCGTTCGATCGAACTTTTCCGTTCCACTTTCCGCGCCCGGTGCTCTTTGTGATCGACCGGAACCCCGCTGTACAGCTCGACGGCCTTTCCTCCGACGCTGTCCGCGACCTGCACAAGAACTTCACCGGGACGACCGACGCCCCGGTTTTCCTCGTTGTCGATGACGCCGCTTTACGCGACGGCCAAGTGGCCGTTGGCACCGTTGCGCGCGCTGAGGTTGTCCGCGGGACCATGTATGAGGATATGTCCACTCGCACTGGAGATGGCCCTTCGCTTCAGGCCCTGATGCTGAATATGGTGGAGTGAATTTGAGAGGATTGTGATGTTGCGTGTGGTTGCAAGAAACAATTTTTGTTTGATGCCTTGCTATTCTTCATCTACGCTCCTTGCTGGTTGGCGCATTCCAGCCGGAGAGGGATCGGGCTGTAGTTGAGCAATAAGGAACTCGTCATCATATTCGACTTCGCCGCCGTCGTTGGGACATCCGATAGGGAAAAGGTGCAAGGTACGGTTGCCTGTCGTTCGCATCAGCCCTTGTCAAAACAGGAATGTCGCACTTCGCGGTCGAGTTGAGCTTGAGGCTTCTCTCGCTCCCGGTTGCAATCATCCTCGACGTCGCCAGACTGGCTGACGTTGGCAGCCTCTTGCGCCTCTCCCGGTCCTGCCGATTCCTCCGCTCTCTGATACTCGAATCTCAGTCGCTCTGGGTCAACCGTCTTGCCGACATCGCACGCGCCGCAAACTTGCCGCTCACACCAAACCGCACGTTCGGTCTGCGTGGCCTGCGAAATCTTGTGCTCCACGTCGATCCGCCTCTGCAGACTCGCTCGTCACCCGAACGCCCGATCGGCGATGAGGGGCGGCAAGCGTTTGAGATCCAAGAGTCAACGCCACTGCGGAGGATACCGCTGGGTGATCCAGCTTCGCCACCGCGTCAGCAATCCGCAGTGAATCGACGCGTTGTTGGGATCACCATGCTGTATAGCTTGACCCGCGGCGTGGGAGTGCGGCTGCTTTGTCCATGTATTCTAAAAGACCGAGCGGGCATTCTGATGGGAGGGAATATGCACCTCCCGCCAATGAGCGACGAATGGAACTGGCTCGACATCCACAGCGGCGAGCGCATATGGCTCCCGACGACAAGCACTTTGTCAAGCAAGCCCTCTGACCGAATCACCTCGATACCGGGAACCGACTTCCTCGTGCGCTACTTCTTCGACAGAGAGTCCTACCGCGTTTCGCTGGACATGCTCATATGGGACAGCGCGGCCGCCGACTTCGTTCCCGTTGTGCCATGTCCGCTGGCTCGAGAGCCGGCGCTGCAGGCGTTGCTGGCGATGCACCACGCGCTGCGGTTCTGCACCTCTGCGGCGCCCGACGGCTCTGCGTGGCTCTGGTTCAGCGTGACGGACTGGGAATCCGACGAGAGCGTTCACGTGGTGGCCTTTCGGTTGATACCGGTGCTGGACAGAAGCGGAGCAGCGAGTTCTCACGAGATCGCCTTTGTCAGAGCTATTAAGATTACCCGATATGTCGAGGGCGGAAGATGGGGACGCAGCACTTTCGGGGCCGGCGTGTTTTCTGTCGAGATGCTCTTTGGAGATGAACAGAAGTCTGTCCGCGTTGTCCGTGCCACAGACGGTGCGGTGATTCTGGAACGATGCGGTGCCATTGACCTTGCAGTGTTTGAAACCACAGCTTACACATGCATCGATGAAACGAGAACTGAAGCAAACTTTGAGGTGTTGGACTTGGTCGCGGCTTGTTGCTCTGTGAGGAAAGAAGGTCAAGGAGACACAGCCTCGAGGCTGCGGCTTTCCACCAACCACGTGCTCAAAATGAGCTTATACCCTTTCCGAAAGTTTTTAACATCCACCCTTCACGGTTGCCGCATGTCTCTGTTTCAGGGAAGCCCCTGGAGAATGCAGGTCTTGGACATGAGAACGAAAAGGTGCCAAATATTTTCGGCCGAAATGCCGCCGGATCTGGGACGCTTGGCGGTAGTTGTGTTGTTCGAGGAGTTAAGAGGAGAGGGTGCTGCGACTCTGACGGCAGAGTATCATCAAACTTCGTTTGAGATGTGAAGACATTCACACACGGACTGATCATAATCATAATAGATACTTTGTCCGGCCTTTCTTCCGCCTTTGTCGCGCCTTGTGTTGGAATTTGGGCAGACAGAATTTTGGGAGGATTTGTCTGCAGTTTGGCACTTGCACTGGCGAGAGGCGGATATAGCTGCCTATATTCAGTCTTATATGAAAAAAAGGGAAGGTACCAAAGTAAAAACTTCAAAGGTTGTAAATGATTATATAACAAAAAATAAATTTACTTGTGGTAACAATGTTAAATCTAGTTTACAAGAAGTTTTTATAAAAAAATTGGGAAAACCATGTGATGCTAATAATGTGGGACGATCTTATTGGAGTGGATGGTGTTTAAGATCTGACATACATATTGAGGATGATGAAGATGATGGAGAGGAAGTTAATGTAGATATGAGTGATATTTGAATGTATTGATGATGTATGGACGATATAAATAAATGCATTATAATTGGTATTAAAAATATAATGCAAATGTTATGAAGCGTTGTTCAATAGCCATTCTTGTATGTATCTATTTATGGAAAATGAACAAATTCCACATAATGGAAATAAGATATTTATTTAATTAAATTTATAATGAATATTTTTTTTATATATAAAAGTTTTTATACATACATACATACATTAAAAAGGTAAATATACACATTAGAAACTTGAAAATGAATGACCAATAAATGACTTGAAAAAACATCTAAGAATTAATGTAAGAGGCCGTTTCAAGTGGAAAAGGCGGAAATCTTTATCAGGGAAGAAATTATTTGATTGGCTGAAAACTTAATGGAGGAAACATTTTCCGCTATTTCCCTGCCAGAGCTAATCTTGCTCTATTTCGTTAATTGAGCTAAATCAGACAAATGAACTTGCCCGTGTTCGCAGCAGTTGTCTCATCGTCCTTGTCCGCCGCGCTCGCTGGGTATGCATCAGCAGTTGCAGCAGTCTCCGATGGACGCTCCCACCCACCAGAGAGAACGCGAAATGGAGGTTGAGAATGACACTTCGTTTGACAATGGCTGGTACTTTGATATGTTCCGTTGCACTCGCAGATCATTCGATCAGATTGCCAGCTGCATCGAAAACAACAGGCTAAGAACCCACGGATGGCTGCCTGCGATTAACTCAGTTTTTGACATGCGAGCCAGGACAGCAGTCACTATGCACTACCTCTGCCACTCTGGCTCCCTTGTTGAATCAGCGACAGCCTTCGGGACAAGCAAGCCTTCAGCTTCGCGATATGTATGGGAGGTTGTCGAGGTCATCGAAGCATCGTTCGACCAGATTGCCCTTCCCAAGGGTAGAGAAGTGGCGAGTGGAGCGGGAGGGCTTCGAAGCGATCTGCGGCTTCCCAAACACCTATCTTGCAATAGACGGGTCGCTGTTCGAAATCGAACGCCCCCATGTAAGTTGAGTACAACTGGTTTTTGTTTGCCAGTTCCCGCTGTTGTCTAATAATTGCACCAACGCAGGATTTTGAAGGGTGGTACTGTCGGAAAGGGTGTCCCGCCTTCAATGTTCAGCTTGTGGTGGACCATCACAAGCGCATACGCGACTATGACATCAGAGCTGGATCAGCAAACGACAAGCAGATCTTTAACAACTCGAAGTTTGGTAAAACAATCCACAACCTCCTTCCTCGTAATGGGCACATCGTAGCTGATGCTGGCTATGCATTGATGCACCACGTTATGATCCCGTACCCAATTGAGGATTCCATGCCGCGAGACAGACGTTGCTATAACTACTTACATTCTCGAACACGGATTACTGTTGAGGGTACCATTGGGATCCTTAAGGGGCGTTTCCGAATCTTTCAGCGGCCGTTGAATCAGCACTGTCGTCTTGATCACGCTAAAGTGGAGATTTCTGCTGTGGAGTCGATGGCCAGACTGATGAAAGTGTGCTTCCAGTTGCATAACGTCCTTATCGATCTCAAAGACGAAGCCCCAATCGTATCTTTTGTTGATGATGCAAACACGGACAATGAGGACGAGCAAGTGCGGGAAGAGGAGGTTGTTGTTGGTGATGCTGCTGTTCGAAAGAGGGACACCATAAAAGCATATTTGGTCGCAATGCAATAAACTGCTTTATTACTGTTTCAACTCTCGCACAGCTTGAAGGAACACCTGTCCAAGGCGACCTAGCGACTGGTCCTGCCTTGTCGCCAGATCTGCCAATGCTTTATCTTGCCGATAAGCCAGCTCCTTCATGGCTTCAGTAAGCCCAGCTTTCGTGATCCCACCATCTCCACTCAACGCAGCCCCTCGAATCGCATCACCCAGATACTCCATCCCGTTCTGAATACCTTTGCCAATGGTACTCAACGCTGATGGCAGGTCTTGCTTTTCTTGCTTGCGAGTTGGGGGAACACGGTGCGATGAGCCAGCTGAAGTGGAACTCGACGATGAGCTCAAACTGGGAGTGGGTGCAGGCCCTGTCCGTGGACGCTTGGATGAACTGCTATCGGGGTCATCTTCAGTCTCGCCAGAGACTGTGTCAGCCTCTTCCACCGTGTTGGCATCCTCAAGCTCGAGATGGGCAAAGATTTGATCGTCCAGCTCTGCGGCATGAGTACTGGGATCTGCCACGCCCAAGCGGGTGCCAGGAGTTCCAAATGATTCACCCGAAAGCCCCTTCCGTCCACCGAAGTAGTGTACCATGGTGTTCCAATATGACGGCAGATGAAGCCTCTTCTTGTTGCCTGTTTCAAGGAAAGACGCACTCAAAGAACCATATTGCTTCTTCAAGGCGCTGAACTTTCCTTTGATCTGTCATCGTGCAAACTCAGTTAAATGGTAATTAAGATCTGACTGCGTCATACCTGAGACTCTGAATAAAGAACGCCGCTCTGAGCATTAAACTCCAAGATCACCTTATTCCACGTCGCGATTATCCCATTCTTGTCGGTGGAGTCCAGGAACCCATCGCGATGAGTTTCGAGGCGACTTTTGAGAAGAATTTCCACCTTATCATCATCCCAGTCTGCCTCGTCGAAACCTCCTTTTGGGACCTCCTCTGCAGACTTTTTCGGCGGTCGTCCCCTCTTTTTCTTTGGTGGAGCGTCCAAGGTTCCGATTTCGGCTCCCTTTTTCGGGGTCTTGGCTGGATGAGTGGTAGCGTTCCTTGTTGGTGCTAGGAGGATTGGGGTCACTGAGGGCGGCGCGGCTTCTGGGTTGACTGACATGGCGTTTCCTAAATGAAAAAGGTGCAAAACAGCACTGACCAGCTTGGAACAACAATTTCCCAGTTTGCTCAAAATCATTTTGCGCCTTTTCCAGTTGAAACGACCTCTAAATAAATGGGTAAAAAAAGGCGGTTTCCATCAATACATACAATACATGCGTATGTTCGACGGGTTCGCATTTCAGAATTAGGATTAGGTTTAGTTTTCCAAAAAAGGAAAGTGTCCGAAAAGTCTGCTCGACCGGTTCCCCAAGAAACAAGAAAACCAAATAAGGAAATATTAGAAAAAAGCTAATGAAATGTACTCCAAATTATGAGGAAAATTATTGGAAAAATATATATGAAAATTTTTTAGAAAAAAAATCATATAATATGTTTCATGTGAAGAGCAAGAAAATACTCTAAATTCTCGCGAAACAATCTATAAAAAACTTTAATATCAAATTTATTCAAAAAAATCTTTATATATTATATTTTGTTCTTTTTTTGGACATTATTTCTAAAATTTTTTTTTCTTGACACTTATTAAAATAAAGCTTCTGCGGTTTTGTAGTGTTCGCTGTTATCCGACTCCTCTGTCACCATCGCCACCCCACTGTCACAGACACACACTCCACCCCCACCCTCGCTAGTCGCAATTATCAATGATTTATATAGTTGTGCTTTACATTTTCAATATCCTTCACAAGTGGCGAGGAATCACAAGTGGCAGGACACCAAAGTTTTAGTCAGGTGGATAAAGCCCCTCAACAGCTAGGAATTGTCATGTGAAAAAACTGCACATGAAAAGTCAAACCACCCAATCAAGAAGTGGGTTTCAACATGCCTTAAAGTGGACCATTGGTATCACTATCTTCAACTGTTAGGAACTCTAGAGACCTCATCCTAAGTATTTGTGCCCAAAAAACAGCATTCCCAGTTAGTATAGTGGCTAGTATCATCCCCTGTCACGGGGTCGACCCGGGTTCAATTCCCGGACTGGGAGGAGCATCACTATCAAAGTGTGTTTTTTGACAGCAGTCAGTCTAATGAGTTGCCTAGATTCTCATCTGGTGGGGAAGGTGCCAAGCGCAACCACCTCCAGATGCATTGGGGTGAGTTCAGCCTTAAGCACTGTGCTGGTACAGTAGGTGCATGAGCTTCAAACATGTTCCAGAACGTGCCAGTGCTGGAACAGGAAGATTGCGTAGGCAGGGGCTATT